>SJYC01147324.1:0-19182 GCA_006408675.1 Madoqua kirkii
AAGTAATGTCTCTGCTATTTAATATGCTGTCTAAGTTGGTTATAACTTTTCTTCCAAGGAGCAAGCATCTTTTAATTTCATGGCTGAAGTCACCATCTGCAGTGATTTTGGAGCCCCCCAAAATAAAGTCAGCCACTGTTTGCCATCTATTTGGCATAAAATGATGGGACCAGATGCCATGATCTTAGTTTTCTGAATGTTGAGTTTTAAGCCAATTTTTTCACTCTACTCTTTCACTTTCATCAAGAGACTCTTTAGTTCTTTCTCACTTTCTGCCATACGAGTGGTGCATCTGCATATCTCTGGTTATTGATATTTCTCCCAGCAATCTTGATTCCAGCTTGTGCTTCATCCAGCCCGGAGTTTCTCATGATGTATTCTGCATATAAGTTAAATAAGCAGGGTGACAATATACAGCCTTGATGTACTCCTTTCCTGATTTGGAACCAGTCTGTTGTTCCATATCCAGTTCTAACTGTTGCTTCCTGACCTGCATACAGATTTCTTGGGAGGCAGGTCAGGTGGTCTGGTATTCCCATCTCTTGAAGAATTTTCCATAATTTGTTTTGATTCACACAGTCAAAGGCTTTGGCATAGTCAATAAAACAGAAGTAGATATTTTTCTATAACTCTCTTGCTTTTTTGAAGATCTAGTGGATGTTGGCAATTTGATTTCTGGTTCCTCTGACTTTTCTAAATCCAGCTTGAACATCTAGAATTTCATGGTTCACATACTGTTGAAACCTAGCTTGGAGAATTTTGAGCATTACTCTGCTAGCATGTGGAATGAGTACAATTGTGCGGTAGTCTGAGCATTCTTTGGCATTGCCCTTCTTTGGGATTCAAATGGAAACTGGCCTTTTCCAGTCCTGTGGCCACTGCTGAGTTTTCCAAATTTGCTAGCATATTGAGTGCAGTACTCTCACAGCATCATCTTTCAGGATTTGAAATAGCTCCACTGGAATTCCATCACCTCCTCTAGCTTTGTTTGTAATAATACTTCCTAAGGCCCACTTGACTTTGCATTCCAAGATGTCTGGCTCTAGGTCAGTGATCATACCATTGTGATTATCTGGGTCATGAAGATCTTTTTTGTATAGTTCTTCTGTGTTTTTTTGCCACCTCTTCTTAATATCTTCTGCTTCTGTTAAGTCTATACCAGTTCTGCCCATCTTTGCAGGAAATAGTCCCTTGGTATCTCAAATTTTCTTGAAGAGATCTCTAGTCTTTTAGTACTAAATATATAGCCCAAGCACTTTGCATATGTTTCCCCGCTTAATTCTTTTACAACCTTGTAAGTAGGTGCTTTTATCCACCTCCTGCTAGAGAGAAAAACGAGGCTCAAGTTTATATATAATCTTGTGGAGTTGAGATGCAGACCCTGAAAGGCTATGCTCTTAAGGGCAGTGCAGGGCTTCACATGAGACAGTGAAGCCTTCAGAACTGGTGGAGGGGAGGCCATAAACTACAGAAGCAATTGACATTGTCCGCTTTCTAGTGCTTTCTTTGTGTGGAAATGAAACTTTTGAAAAGTGTGATATCCAAAGGAATCATGAAAAACCACAATAATTGTAGCATTACCTATAAATACATATAATAGATATGTTAGAAGATAGAAGTTACCACACTGTAACAGTGATCAATCCCATGAACATTTGGCTGTTTTTTATTCTGCAAAGATTGTGATGATTATACAGTTGATATTGCTGAAAACTGTTTTGAATATAGAAAACATTTCCCCCACCCTATAGCTCACTTTGTTACACACACCTTTATGGAAGAAATTGTATCATATGCTAAAAGTTTGTGTTCAAGTTACTTATTCAAGGGAATATAAAGGAAATGGATGTAGGAAGTTATCAATATTCTTCATCAAAAGGATGAAGGAAGCGTCCTTCCTTTCAAGAAGGAAAGGAAGTCTTATAGAATTATACATGGGCTCATTACATAAATATCCTAAAAGCTTGCTGCTGCTGCTGCTAAGTCGCCTCAGTCGTGTCCGACTCTGTACAACCCCACAGACAGCAGCCCACCAGGCTCCCCCGTCCCTGGGATTCTCCAGGCAAGAACACTGAAGTGGGTTGCCATTTCCTTTCTCCAGTGCATGAAAGGGAAAAGTGAAAGTGAAGTTGCTCAGTCATGTCTGACTCCTCGCGACCCCATGGACTGCAGCCTATAGGCTCCTCCACCCATGGGATTTTCCAGGCAAGAGTACTGGAGTGGGGTGCCATTGCCTTCTCTGTCCTAAAAGTTTAGCCCTCATCTTTTTGTTCTATTAAAAAACCCCAAGAATTTAGAATATATAATCAGATGTGGCGCCCTCAGATAGCAAGGCTTGAGATTGGTGATTCTCATCCTAAACTGTGTGGGAGAATCAGCTGTATTTATGTGTATGTATGTGTATGTTTGTTATTGAAGTATAGTTACTGTACAATATTATATAAATTATAAGCATATACTGTAGAGATTCACAATTTTTGAACGTTATTTTCCAGTTATAGTTATAAAATGTTGGCTATATCCTCTGTGTTGTACAATATATTCTTGTAGCTTGCATACAAGAATACTATACATAATAATTTGTACCTCCAATCCCACCTTCCCTCTGCCCACTGATAACTGCCCCTTTGTTCTATTTTTCTATATGTCTGTGAGTCCACTCCTTTCTTGTTATATTCACTAGTTTGTTGTATTTTTTATATTTAAATTGAAGTCTAGTTGATTTACAATGTTGTATTGGTTTCTGATGTACAGCAAAGTGATTCATATATATGTATATATGTGTGTATGTATGTGTGTGTATATTTTTCTTCTTCAAATTCCTTTCCATTATAGGTTATTACAAGATACTGCATGTAGTTCACTGTGCTGTCTAGTTGGACCTTGTTGTTCATCTGTTTTATATATGGTAGTTTGTATCTAACAGTCCCAAACTCCTCATTGATCCCACCTACCCCTTTCCCTTTTAGTCACCATAAATATGTTTTCTGTGTCTGTGGGTCTGTTTCTGTTTTGTATATAGATTCATCTGTATAATTTTTTAGATTCTACATATAAGTAGCATTTTTGTCCTCTGTCTTACTTCACTTAGTATGGTATCTATGTTGCTGCAAATGGCATTATTTCATTCTTTTTTATGACTATGTAACATTCTATTGTGTAATATATATGCGTATATGCCACATTTTGTTTATGTACATATGTATTATCTGTCAGTAAACACTAGGTTGGTTCTATGTCTTGACTATTATAAATAGTGCTGCTATGAACACTGGGCTGCTATCGTTTTAAATTAGCGTTTTCATCTTTTCAGTATATTTGCTCAGGCATGGTGTTGTTGAATCATATTGCCACTCTATTTTTAGCTTTCTAAGGAAATTCTATACCATTTTTCATAGTGGCTGCACCAATTTACATTCTAACCAGCAGTGTAGAAAGGTTTGCTTTTCTCCACATATTCTCCAACACTTATTATTCTTAGACGTTTTAATGATAATCATTTTGACCAGTGTGATGTGATACCTTATTGAGGTTTTGATTTGTGTTTCTCTAATAACTAGTGATATTGAGCATTTTTTCATGTGCCTATTGATCATTTTTATGTCTTCTTTGGAGAAATATCTATTTAGGTCTTGTGCCTATTGTTCAATTGCGTTGTTTGATTTTTTTGTTATTGAATTATATACTGAGTTTGTATATTTTGGAAACTAAGCCCTTGTCAGTAGCATCATTTGCAAATATTTTCTCCCATTGTATAGGTTGTCTTTTCATTTTGTTGATGGTTTTCTTTGCTGCAAAAGCTTATAAGTCTGATTGGGTCCCATTTGTTTCTTTCTGCTTTTATTCACTGCCCTGGTAGACTGACCTAAGGAAAATATTGGTACAATTTATATCAGAGAGTGCTTTGCCTATATTATCTTCTAGGAATTTTATGGTATCATGTCTTCTATTTAAGTCTTTAAGGAATTTTCAGTTAATTATTGTGTATGGTGTGAGGGGGTATTCTAACTTCAGTGATTTACATGCAGCTGTTCAGCTTTCCTAGTACCACTTGCTGAACTGTGGTACTTTTTAAGATTCCATGTAGAACAGTATCATACAGTATTTGTCTTTCTCTGTCTTACTTCACTTAGCGTAATACCTTTCAGGTCCATCCATGTTGTTACAAATGGCAAAATGTCTCTCTTTTTAGGGTTGAATAGTATTCCACTGTGTATCTATACCACATCTTTTTTATTCATCCATGTGTTGGTGAAAACTTACTTCCATATCTTGGCAGTCATAAATTTGCCGGGCCATATGGTAGTTCTGTTTTTAATTTTTGAGAAACCTCTATTCTGTTTTCCGCAGTGACTGGACCAATTTACACTCCCACGAGTATGAGGGCTCCCTTTTCTTTGTATCCTCACCAGATTTGTTATTATTTGTATTCTTTTTGCTGATAGCCTTTCTGACAGATGGAAGTGATAGCTCATTTTGGTTTTGATTTGCACTTCCATGATGATTAACGATGCTGAGTATCTTTTCATGTGCCTGTTGACCATTTGCATTTTCTCTTTGGGGCAAGGTCTATTCAGTTCTTCTTCCCACTTTTAAATTGGGAGAATCAGTTGTGTTTTTGACAAGGATGCCAATATAGTTCAATTGTGAAGAATAATCTTTTCAATAAATATTACTGGGATACCGAGATATTCACATGCAAAAGGACGGAATTAAATTCCTACCTCACAGAATACACAGAAATTAACTTAAAATGGATCATAGACATGAAAGTAACAACTAAAATTATGACAGTTTTAGAAGAAAACTCTGTGTTTCTTCTAAACAAGAGTAAAACTCTGTGACTTTGGATTAGGCAGTTTCTTACAAAAAAAAAAATACCAAAAAGCAACAAAAGAAAAGTTGTCTTAAACCAAAATTTTAAACTTTTTTTTCCTGCAAATGATACTATCAAGAAAGTAAAAAACAACTCACAGAACTGGAGAAAATATTAGCAAATCATGCATCTAATACAGGACTTGTGTTCAGAATATATTAAGAATACTGCAATCAATCATAAACAGATAAATAGCCCATTTTTTAAATAAGCAAAGGATCTGAATAGACATTCCTCCAAAGAAGTTGAATAAATGATCAGTATACACATGAAAAGGAATATGTAAATCAAAACTACAGTGAAATACCACTTCATACTAGCTAGGATGGCTATAATAAAAAAGACAGACATTTATAAGTACCACTAAGAAGAGGATAGGGAGAAATTGGAATGCTCATACATAGCTAGTAAGAGTGTAAGGTGGTGCAGCTGCTTTGAAAAATAGTTGAGCAGGCCCTTAAAAGTTTAAATATATAAAGTAGATGTAGCAAGTCTACTCCTAGATACACCCTCAAGAGAAATTAAAACAGATGTCCATACAAAATCCTTTACATAAGTATTCACAATAGGCAAAAAATGTAGAAACAAGTCAAATGTCCATAAAATCATGAGTAGATAAAGACATTATGATATATCCATACGGTCACTATTATTCAGCCATTTAAAAGGCAGATGTACTGATACATGCTATAAAATGGATGTACCTTGAAGACATTATAAATCATATGGTGTGTAAGTTATATTGCAGTAAAGCTAATTTGACAAAATAATCAACTTGGATACTTTTGTAAATCTTTATGCCCAAGCTGAACCCCAGATCAATGAGATCATTCTCTTATGGTGAAACTCAAGCATCAGCATATTTTAACGTTCCCCAGGTGATTGCATTGTGTAGCCAAGATTGAGAATCACAGCTCTAGAATCAGCTCTCATCTAAACGAGCTTCTAATTTAGGAAACTCTAGAAAAGTTCAGATCCCAGTAAGAGGACTCTAGGAACTTCCCACCAGTCTCGCTACTCAAAGTGTGGTCCTCAGACCAGTATCCCTGGGGAACCTGTTAAAATGTAGATTCCTGGACAGCCTTCACCCTGGCTGTAGTAAATCAGAATCCACAATTTAACAAGAGCCCCAAGTAATCTAAAGTTTGAGAAGCACTGCCCCAGGTTAATGATTCGCAATCTTGGCTGCAGTTGGGATCATCTGGGAGTTATACTGACGCCTGGGTTCCACCCCAGTGATGCTACTGGCATGAGGTACGGCACCTGGATTTTAGAAGCTTCTAGGAGATGGTAATGTGATGCAAATTGAGAATAACTGGTGTAAACATACTGTTTGGGCACATTTAGTGGCAAAAGAAGAAAAGATAAGATATTTTAAAACAAAATATATTTTGTTTTTAACATAAAGGATTGATGAACATGCATAAACAAATGGAGATTATTGATGTCAAATATTTCCGGAAGTTCAGGGAAGGAATGGGACTAAGACAATAGTAGGGAAGGTTTGTCCTAAAAAGGCATTGAAAAAGCAAAAATAGTAAAGGACCAAGCATTTTCTCCTCCAGGTACAAGAGTGAATCTCTTTTTATAATATATGATTATTAGAGACTATGCAAATTTAAGTGGCCAAGGATCTGTGAGTTCTTGAGAGAAGAGTGTTTTTAAATTGTACCAGAAAATGTTCAGCAGCTACTTACTGAACTTTTCTGGAGTTTTTTTGCTATTTAAAAAAGAGCAGTAATATATTAATTCAGCAATAGGTAATCCTTCCCAATAACCAGAGTACCAGTGTCGCAGTATTGGTGTCCAGTCTCTCAGTTCTGGGGAGATTGAATGCCTACAGACAATGGGAGCTGAGCTGGGCGGGAGGCATTCTTCCTGGGCATGAAGGACTCCCCTCGGCAACAATGGGCCTCACCTTGTTAGGACCGAAGTCTCTCTCCCCTCACTGGTCTTTGCAGAATCATGACTCTAAAGTGTCAGAGTCACAAAGCTCGCAGAGTTGGTCTTCGTGATCTCTCATTCCATCCCCCTCCACCAGCCTTAGTCTCCACGTGCTCGTCCCCAGGTGACTCGAGTCTCCTCTGTTTCAGCATCAATATACGGCACCCTTGTCTCCATTGAAATGAGCCCCGTGGGTTCTGTGACTTCTGGAGTCGGGGTGTGTGTGCGTGTGTGTGTGTGCGTGCGTGTGTCAGTGCTCTAGTGATCTTGCTAACTTAGTGTGTAACTGTTACAGGAAACCCACAGCCCCTTTCCCTTCCTTCTCCTCCTCCTCCCCCTCCGGCTTTTCTGCCTGCCTCCTTTCTCCCTAACGTCTCCCTCTCTTTTTTCTCTTATTCCCTCCATCTTAGGGTTCAGACCCTGAACCCTTTACCAAAATGCAAGAAGTGACATAAGTGTTGAGGCTTGAGAACCAACCCAGTGACCGTAATACCTTTAATGTGTTTTCTACCTTTTGTTAATGGCAAGTCTGATCTTAAACATACCAGGACATTTCTGCATGCTGAGAGGGAAATCACATGATCGGTTATTATCAGTATGTGATAGCACAAGTGAGTAGTATGCAATTAAATTCCAAAAATCAACTAGTGTGTTTAAATACTGCAGGTACAACGTAGTTATGGGTCATTTTCCTGTCTTTAAATTCCCCAATTCTGTAAACTATTGAGTTTTCTCTTTTCATGCTTTTTAAAGTCTTTATGTACGAAATAATAAAAATGTTCACAAGTTATGTACTACCTTAAAAAGAATCTGAAAATTTTCTGATTACAGTAATGATGCATGCCAGCTGTATAAAGCACTGTCAAAAGTCCTGTAGTGTCCCAACCCATCCCCCCATCCCAGCTAATAGTTTGGTGTACATTTTATCATATTTCCATTATCACCATCTTCCTTTTACATGTATGTATGCATTTAAAAAAAATCCACCTGGAGATCTTTCTAAAATCCATCACTTTCCAATGGACTAGCCCCAGAGAATAGGTACATGAGCTTTTCTAAGGATTTTAATAACTTCTCATATTTTGATGTGGGGTAACTTGCCTGGAAAATCCTATGGATGGAGGAGCTTGGTGGGCTGCAGTCCATGGGGTCGCAAAGAGTCGGACATGAATGACTTCACTTTCACTTTTCACTTTTCATGCATTGGAGAAGGAAAGGACAACCCACTCCGATGTTCTTGCCTGGAGAATCCCAGGGATGGGGGAGCCTGATGGGCTGCCATCTATGGGGTCGCACAGAGTCAGACATGACTGAAATGACTTAGCAGCAGCAACCCGAAGTTTGGGCTTCCCAGGTGGCCTTAGTGGTAAAGAACCCACTTGCCAATGCAGGAGGCTTAAGAGACATGGGTTTGATCTCTGGGTCAAGAATATCCTGGAAGAGGGCATAGCAGCCCTCCAAGAACTCCAGTGTTCTTACCTGGAGAATCCCATGGACAGAAGAGCCTGGCAGTCCATAGGGTCTCAAAGAGTCAGACATCAATGAAGAGACTTAGCACACAAGATTTATGGTAATTCAGTTCCTTTAAATGGACATGTAGTTTTCTTGACTTATTTAATAACTTGAATACTCTGGTTATTGTTTAAATCACTTGTCTTATTTTGTATTTCCTTAGCTTATATCTCTGACCACGTCCTTATCAAAATATTCTGATTAGTAGATTTTTAAAAGTAACATCACTACATACATGACAAAGAAGGTTGGTTGACTTTTGGTTTTCTCACTCCTGTCTGCATCATGAGATTCTACCTGTGATGATTTTCCCCAGCAAATAATTCATCACTGAGATTACTCACAACCTTTAGTGCTCAAAATTCATCTCTTGCTATTAAGTTTCATTATTTTGCAATATCTGTGGCTCTTCTGAATAATGAAAAAATGAAATGAATGATATATAGATAAATTCTCTTTAAAAATTATTGGAAAAATATCTTTTATATAACCATGCCTGGTATTTTGGGGTATTCCAATGAGCTCTACTTATAAAGATGAGAAATCTGGGAGTTCCTCCACCTTCTTTCTTGTTTTTTTTTTTTTTTTTTTGGATTGAATAATGAATTCTGTTTTGTTTTAGTCCAGAAAAGTCATACCTTTCTTTCTAAGTTACCTAAAATTTTAACATGTAAATTTTACTTTGCTAAAATCTAAATTTAATGAACAGTTGTTTCCTCCTCCAAATAATACAAAGACTTTCAAATGTTTTTATTCTGATTTCCCCTCCTGACTTACTTGCTGTTTTTATCAACCAGATTTTAGCTCTGTTTGCTTGCTTTTTTTAACCTCACGAATTAGACATCACCATTCTGTTAAGATTTTATCTTTTTTTTGTTGTCTGTTTATTATCCCTACTTACATTCAGAGCCTCTTGGATGAAACCCTAGTTCCTATCGTTTTGGATTGGTTGACAGTCTCCATGACATACAGGTCATTAATTAAATGTCATTAGAAAAATGAGGAGTCCCAGGAAATAGCCCCCCTACCACATGCACAGGGCTTCCCCCATGCCTGGAAGCATCCTTGTATATTTTCCTCCCACTCTCTAGTTAGAGGGTTTTATGGAGTAAAGAGGAAAAAGGAAATCTTATAGAATCCTGAAGTTAAAATATTCACTTTAAAGGATTGTTTCTTATTCTGAGACTGTATTTGTCCTAACTTCTGTTGCCATTAAAATTACCTTTGTTTGGTAAAATAATGGATGGTGATGGTAGTTGAAAGTTTTTTTGGTTTTGTTTTTTATTCATGAGGTTTGTTTTAAGTTTTCCATACTTGGCAAATATAATGTTACCGTTCACAACCCAGATTTTTTGAAAATTTACGAGTCCTTGAAATCCTAAACCACTGCTGTAGACAACTAACTGTGAGTTTGGGATGTGGACACTGAAGCGTGTATTCTTGGTTACATTAGAGGCTTTATTGGTTATTCAGATGTGGAATAATCCTGTAGTGTTAGTAGTACTTGGCAACGTTTTGTTTTATTATCAAGTAGTCCTTTGGAGTCTCCCAAATACTGACATTATGTCTAAGAACTTCTTCCATAAGGCTGGGTCATACAAGCAAAGTGATCTGGATGCTTTTTGCACACCCTGTGCACAACTGGTGATGTTTATGCTCCCAGGTTTTTCAAAACACACACAACCAAATATTTGGCCAATAACTTACTATGTGCCTTTCTCATTTGAAACATGAGCAGGTTGAACTGCTCTCCAAGTTTGTTTTCAACAGTAAAGTGAGTTGTGATTGCATTTGCACATATATCTAAAATTTTTTAAAAGTCTTAAAGAGATATAACTATTTCATATGTATTTATATTGCATCTAAGTTTCACACTGTAAATTTAGATGCAGAAGACACTCATTTTTCTCATATGGGCTCATTTAAAAGGCGTGCTGCATCTGTGATATGGGCACTGCCATCTTAGCAGATACTGTTTCTTCCTTTCCCTGTGAGTGTTCAGTGTGGCGTCTACACTGGAGTTCTCATTTCACTGCTGTAACGAATGGTCATGTTTAAATGCAGTCACATTATCTGTTGCAAAGGGTCACAGAACTCATCTTTGTAATGGCCACGTGCTTGACACTGAAGTTGTTATGTAAACATTCAGTCATTGTGACAATGTAGACAAGCGATGCCCACTTGAAGATACACAGCCACAGATTCTGGAGGCCTCTGAATTCATGACAGAGTTGTTAACTGGCAGTTTTGTTCTTTCCTGTAAGTACAAGGAAAGGAAGTATTACAGTTACTCATACCCATTTGAAAGAGGAAATTAATGTTTTCTAAAAAATTCTTTTTTAGTGAAGGAAGCCCGTCCCCCAGAATGGAGCTGCTGCACAATATAGACCCAAACTTTGTAGATGCTTCACCATGTGAGTACGTTGTTTATTGCTATTGGCTTACAAAGGTGGTTTTATTGCCTAGTGTCATCTCTCTAGCCTAATTCTCCTTTTCCACTTGAGTTTGCTATGAAAGTAAACATTTCTCCATGGCACCGTGGCACCAAGGTCACTGGGCTTTGCGGACACAAACGGTGAGTGCTGCGAATGAGCTGTGACCTTCTAAGCCCGTTCCCCCCCGAGCCCCAGCTTTCCCCTCTATAAAAGGAGAACCCGTTGCTGCCCCATAAATCAGTTCTTCAGTACCATTTTTCTAGGTTCTATGTATGTGCGTTAGAATATGATACTTATCTTTCTCTTTCTGACTCACTTCACTCTGTATACTAGGTCTAGGTTGATCCACCTCATCAGAACTGACTCAAATGTGTTCCTTTTATGGCTGGGTAATATTCCATTGTGTATATGTACCACAACTTCTTTATCCATTCATCTGTCCGTGGACATCTAGGTTGCTTCCATGTTCTAGCTGTTGTAAATAGTGCTGCAGTGAATATTGCTGCACGTGTATCTTTTTCGGTTTTGGTTTCCTCAGGGTATGTGCCTAGGAGTGAGATTGCTGGGTCATATGGTGGTTTTATTCCTAGTTTTTTAAGGGATCTCCATACCATCTTCCATAGTGGCTGTATCAATTTACATTCCCACCAACAGAGCAAGAGCATTCCCTTTTCTCCACACCCTCTCCAGCATTTATTGTTTGTAGACCTTTTGCTGATGGCCATTCTGACTGGTGTGAGGTGATATCTCATTGTGGTTTTGATTTGCATATCTCTAGTAATGAGCAATGTTGAGCATCTTTTAATGTGTTTGCAATGGAGAAACAGACATAGAAAATAGAACTTATGGGGAGAGAGAAAGAGAGGGTGAGAGTAACATGGAAACTTATATTACCATATGTAAAATAGATAGCCAATGGGAATTTGCCGTATGGCTCAGGAAACTCAAACAGGGGCTCTATACCAACCTAGAAGAGTGGGATGGGGAGGGAGGTTCAAAAGGGAGGGATATATGTATACCTATGGCTGATTCATGTTGAGGTTTGACAGAAAACAGCAAAATTCTCTAAATCAATTATCCTTCAATAAAAAAATAAAAAGAAAAAAAATAAGTCAGAAAGAGAAAAGCAAATATCGTATATGATTACATATATGTGGGATCTACAAAAATGATATAGATTATCTTATTTGCCAAGGAGAAACAGAGACACAGACGTAGGGCTCGACCATATGGACCCCAAGGGGGAATAGGAGATGGATGAATGGGGAGGCTGGGATTGACATATATACACAATTGATACTATGTATAAAATAGATGATTAATTAGGAAATATTGCTATGATGACAATATCCTCTCAGCTTATCTATAGGTTCAATGCAATCTTTTTTAAAATAGTGGCTGGGTGCAAGTTGAGAATAATTTTTACATTTTTTAAATTTAATTTTTATTTTAGATTGGGATGTGGTTGATTTACAATGTCGTATTGATTTTGGGTGTGCAGCAGGTGGTTCATATGTGCTTGCACCCTCAATCGCTTCAGCTGTGTCTGACTCTTTGCAACTCTATGACCTATAGCTGCCCGCCTCCTGCCACCCTGCCAAGACTCCTCTGTCCATATGATTATCCTGGGAAGAACACTGGAGTGGGTTGCCAGTTCCTCCTCCAGGGGATCTTCCTGGTCCAGGGATTGAACCCATATTCCTCCATTTCAGGTAGATTCTTTACCACTGAGCTGCCTGGGAAGGCCATACATGTATATGTATCTGTTCTTTTATCGATTTCTTTTCACATATAGGTTATTACAGAAAACTGTGTGATTTTTACATTTTTTTCAACTTTGTTATTACCTATTTTTAGATCTTTTTGAAAAATGAAAATTGTAGAGGGAGGTTCAAGAAGGAGGGGACATATGTGGACCAACAGCTGATTCATGTTGATATATGGCAGAAACCAACACAATATTGCAAAGCCATTATCCTTTGAAAAAAATGAATGTTTTTTAAAAAAAGGAGAACCCATGTCTGATAAGCCAGTTTCCTCTCTGAGCCTCAGCTTTCCCATCTATAAAAGGAGAACACATGTCTGAGCCTCCCTGTAACTGTCAGCATAGTGCTGTGATTGCCTCGTTCTTACCTGAGAGTGTCAGAACCTCCTTCCAGAAAACTCAAGGCCAAATCAGCCAGCTTGAGCATGAGCAAAAGGTGTACGTCAAGGCTGTATATTGTCACTCTGCTTATTTAACTTCTATGCAGAGTACATCATGAGAAATGCTGGGCTGGAGGAAGCACAAGCTGGAATCAAGATTGCCAGGAGAAATATCAATAACCTCAGATATGCAGATGATACCACCCTTATGGCAGAAAGTGAAGAACTAAAGGGCCTCTTGATGAAAGTGAAAGAGGAGAGTGAAAAAGCTGGCTTAAAGCTCAACATTCAGAAAATGAAGATCATGGCATCTGGTCCCATCACTTCATGGCAAATAGATGGGGAAACAGTGGAAATAGTGGCTGACTTTATTTTTCTGGGCTCCAAGATTGCTGCAGATGATGATTGCGGCCATGAAATTAAAAGACTCTTACTCCTTGGAAGGAAAGTTGTGACCAGCCTAGACAGCATATTAAAAAGTAGAGACATTACTTTACCAACAAAGGTCTGTCTAGTCAAGGCTATGGTTTTTCCAGTAGTCATGTATGGATGTGAAAGTTGGACTATAAAGAAAGCCGAGCACCGAAGAATTGATGCTTTTGAACTGTGGTGTTGGAGAAGACTCTTGAGAGTCCCTTAGATAGCAAGGAGATCAAACTAGTCAATTGTAAAGGAAATCAGTCCTGATTATTCATTGGAAGGACTGATGCGGAAGCTCCCATACTTTGGCCACCTGATGTGAAGAACTGACTTAATAGAAAAGACCCTGATGCTGGGCAAAATTGAAGGCAAGAGGAGAATGGGATGACAGAGGATGAGATGGTTGAATGAGATCACTGACTTGATGGACGTGACTATGAGCAGGCTCCAGGAGTTGGTGATGGACAGGGAAGCCTGGTGTGCTGTAGTCCACGGGGTCACAAAAAGTTGGCCATGACTGAGTGACTGAACTGAAAAGGTGATAAGCTCTGACCTGACTAGCTGGCCTTCTAGTAGACCTGCTGTTTACCGAGTAGATCCAAGGTGAAGATGTCACTTATTCAGCTGACCTAGTTTCCCCTCACCCCCATCCCACGAGCCTGGGTATTGTCAGACAACCAGAAACATTTGGAGACTTGATTTCCTAATAGGGAATAGTCAGTCTTTAAAAGATCTACCCTAGTGCTTCCCTGGTGGGCCAGTGGTTAAGAATCTACCTGCCAATGCAGAGGACATGGGTTCAATCCCTGGTCTGGGAAGATCCCACATGCCACAGGGAAACTAAACCTGTCAGCCACAACTACTGAGCTTGTGCTCTAAAGCCCAGGAGCTGAAACCACTGAGCCCACGTGCCATAATTCCTGAAGCCCGTGCGTCGAGCCCATGCTCTGCATGAGAAGCCTTCGTGATGAAAAGCCCACGCATTACAACTAGAGAAAGCCCACAAGCAGCAACAAGGACACAACACAGCCAAAGATAAAAATAAAGTTCATTCACATAAAAAAAAAATCTACCGTGGCTGCCCTCTCCAGCCTTATCACTGAGCCTTAATCCTGTGTCAGGTGTTTGGTTCCCTGCTTGGCAGTAAAGCTTTCCCTGTTACTGCTCAACAGTCAGTCTCTGTTTCCCTTATTAAAGTCATGCACAGAGAAACCAGGAAGCCCTGTAGCCATCATTACAAAGTCAAGGGCCTTTGGAAAGTATTCCTGAGCATAAGGCAAAAGTTTTAATAGTTATTCTCGAATTTTAGTTGCAATGACATCGTCTGGGGGTGTTCATTTAAAATTCACATTTGCAGGAATTACTCAAGAATCCTCACTCGGTAGGTCTGGAGTGGAATCGGGGAATTTATACTTGGAACACACAGCATAGTGGATCCTAATGCAGGTGTTTTATGGCCCATACTTAGAGAAACTTGGTTTTCATAGTCTTCACAAAGACTATGGTATTAAATGCTAACTAGACATTGGGCTTCACAGGTGGTGCTAGTGGTAAAGAACCCTTGTCTCAATGCAGGTAGGTCTCTTAGACATAAGAGACGTAGGTTCTATCCCTGGATCAGGAAGATCCCCTGGAGGAGGGCACAGCAACCTACTCCAGGGTTCTTTCCTGGAGAATCTCATGGACTGAGGAGTCTGGTAGGTTACAGTCCATGGGGTCCCACAGAGTAGGACAGGACTGAAGCGACTTAGCACGCAAGCAGCCACTGGGAACAAGCACTGAATCTGAATCTCTCTTAACCGAGTGCTTAGGTCCCTGCTCAAATTCCTAAGCATCAGTCAAATTCTAAGGGTGCAAGTTAGGATAATGAGGGTTTGTAATGCCCTGCAGTTATAAGCCATTATTAGAGAAAGGGAACACAGACTAGTGAGAGGAGGGTGAATTAAGGTTTAGACAAGTTGGGCTTGAAGGGTTGTTAGCACATCTACATGGAAATGTTCAAGTGATGGGAATGGAAACTTCACATTGTTATACACGCTCCACAACACTTTGATCCCCAAGAGCAAGGATGGCAGTGAGCACTCATACGTGTATTAGCCTCAGCAGGTTGTTAAACCGGTCCACTTCCTGTCCCAGAACAGTGGTCAAGGAGTTAAGGCGTCCTTGAGGATCCTTGACAAAAAGGCTCTCAGAAGCATTTTCCATCTCCAGAATTTCTGAAATACACACAGCAGATTCATCATATGGATTATCATTGATTTCTTTCCTTATAACACTGCACTTATCTTAAGCTTTCTTAAAGCCAACTTCTCTTGACCCTGGGCCCAGGTTGAACTGGAGTCAGGCTGTGCACACTTCAAGGGCAAATGCTACATGGTAGACAAGGGACATCCCTGAGACCAGAGGTGCCAGGGGTCTCAAGTTGTCCCCTTTGCCTTGTGTATATAAGCCTCACTCTTCCCTGCACACCCATGTTGCATCTAGTCACTCGGTTTTATCTGACTCTTTTTGTGATCCCATAAACTTTAGCCCACTTGGCTCCTCTGTCCATGGGATTTTTCTGGGCAAGATTACTGGAGTGGGGTGCCATTTCCTTCTCCAGGGCATCTTCCTGACCCAGGGGTTGAACCCACTCTTCCGTGTTTCCTGCTTTGCAGGCAGATTCTTTACCACTGAGCCGCTGGGGAAACCCTCCACATTGCATCTAGGCATCTAGGAGCGGAAGGGCTGGGGCAGGACACCCCCCGAGAGAGAAGAGACTTGGCATTTATCTCACTGTTGTTCAGAGGGACTGACTGGATTCTGAAATGAGTCCATGGTTCAAACTGGATGAAAAATTGTGCTCTCCTCTTTTCCTATAATCCACCCAGTGGGGGCTGGTATAAGCTCTGAACAAAGAAGGACCTGCATTCTCCTGACATACCTGAGCAAAGCATGAGAAGATGAGTGGTTCTGAGCTATGTACATTAAGTTCCTTCTAACCACTCATTTTGGCTGCTGTAGAGAAATCACACAGCAGTGTGGGTCAGTGCAAGCTCTTGGGTTCATAGTGCTATGGTTACAGGCCCCTGTCTTCTCCTTCTGTCTGTCCCCTTGGGCTATTCCAAATCTCAGTTCTCTTGTTGAGCCAACTGTACCCTTGTCCCCTCAGTCTCAACAGACGGCATTGCTTATCATTTCACAGCAAAAGTACAAACTTCATGAAGCATGGAGAGAAACACCTCCTAGGTGTCAATGGAACTCTATGAAACAAGAACCTTTACTCTCCATCCATCTATCTATCCATCTTCATCCCTTTTTCCACCCAGTTCTCCATCTCGTGTTTATTAAAAAATGCTTCCTAAAATAATTTAGTTGCTTTGATACCTGTAGAATGCTCTACTCAAGAAGAGATTCTTTTGTTTTAGGAGGAACATAACTGGCATCTGGGGTCACATAGGTCTCTTTTTTAGGGAGGTCTTTAGAGTATTGGGGGGAATTTGCTGGTGGCTCAGATGGTAAAGAATCTGCCTGCAATGAGGGAGATATGGGTTTGATCCCAGGGTTGAGAAGTTCCCCTGGAGAAGGGAATGGCTACCCATTCCAGTATTCTTACCTGGAGAATTCTATGGACAGAGGTTACAGTCCATGGGGGTTCCAAAAAGCTGGACACAACTGAGCGACTTTCACTTCAAGGATATTGGTAAAGCTTAGTGTGATTGTGTGCGTGCATGCTCAGTTGTGGCCAATTTTTTGTGACTCCACAGACTGTAGCCCCCTAGGCTCCTCTGAAATTGAGTTTTTCACGCAAGAATACTGGAGTGGATTGCCATTTCTTACTCCAGGGGGTCGTCCCGACCCATGGATTGAACCTGCGTCTTCTGCACTGGCAGGTGGATTCTTGACCGCTGAACACGTGGGTGTGCTACTATGATGTAATAAGAAATATGTATTTTGGTCTTTGTCTCCATCTTCTGGCCAGAGTGCCTAAAACCCTTATAATTTCCTCATTGATAAGAGTGATAGGAGCATCTTTTATATAATTATTGGTTTTTGACCCCAACCTCTGAAATAGCTCTTGATCAATAAAAGTGAAAGGGGCAGCTTTTATTATTGATAACAAGCCCCTTTTAACCACACCTGAGTTTATGTCAAGGAGGTGACTCTAGTACTGACCCTAAGGATGAGGGGCTGGCTGTCAGACAAACTAACTATGTGATTAGAGATTTGGACACTCTAACTTTACTCTCTGACCTCATGGGAGAGGGGAGGGGCTGGAGGTTTAGTCACTTATTAAAGGCCAATGATTTAACCAATCATGCCCATGTATGGAAGCTTCCATAAAAACCTAACTGAAGGGGTTTGGAGAGTTTCTGGGTTGGTGAACACATCCATGTGCCAGGAGGGTGGTGTACCCTGACTCCTCAGGGGCAAAATCTCCTGTCCTTAGGACTCTTCTGGACCTTGTCTTATGTATCTCTTTATTTTGTTGCTTATCTTTATCCTTTATAGTATCCTTTAAAACAATCTGGTAAATGTAATTAACTGTTTCCCTGAGTCCTGTGAGCCAGTCTAGAAAATTCCTGAACCCGAGAAGGGGCTTGTGGGAATCCTTGATCTATGGCTGGTTGGTCAGAAATAAAGGTCACAACCTGAGGACTTGCAGTTGACATTTACAGTGCGGACAGTCTTATGGGACTGAGCCCTTAGCCTGTGGTATTTGTGCCAACTCTGGATAGTTAATGTCATAACTGAGTTGTAGGACATCCAGTTGGTGTCCAGAGAGTTTGAGAATTGCTTGATGTGTAGGAGGGTAACCCATACACTTGGTATCAGAGTATTGTGAGTAGAGACAGAAGCACAGTTTACTTTTATAGTCACTCATTTTTTTTTTCTGCCTCATCTTTCTTTTTCCTATAATGACATTTCCAACCATGAACAATAGATTAAGACATCTAAATCTATAGTTACTCTAAGAAAAGTGTGAAAGTGGATCTCTGTGATCATTCAGGAAGATTTCTTAGCTCACCAGAAAATGAAGTGAAATAATAAATTATTCTTTTCTACTTCTCACTTCCCAGGTGGCATTAGTGGTAAAGGGCCTGCCTGCCAATGCAGGAGACATAAGAGATGCAGCTTTGATCCCTGAGTCAGGAAGATCCCCTGGAGGAGGGTATGGTAACCACTCCAGTGTTCTTGCCTGGAGAATCCTATGGACAGAGGAGCCTGGTGGGCTACAGTCCATAGGGTTGCAAAGAGATGGTCATAACTGAAATGACTTAGCATATATGCACACACTTCTCTTATTGGAGAAAAAAAGTGAAATGGATTCTAGAGCAGGGCTGTCCAACAGAATATTTTATGATGATGGAAATGTTCTCCATCTGCATTGTCCAATAAGCACTTAAAATGTGTCTAGTGCAACTGAGGAAATGAATTTTAAAGTTTAAGTAGCCACATGTGGCTAGTGGCTACTGTCTTGGACAGTACAGGTCTAGAGACATTAGGAAGCTCAGAAAAAAGTCTGTTTAAAGTTATATTGGGCTAGAAACCAACTTTCTCTTCATGCTTCTGGCAGTTGACATGTCAAGGGGCTGCAGGCTTCAGGGGCTGCAGGCTTCTAATCTATAAATAGAGGCCTCTACTTTGAAAGAGCTCTCCCTTTACATAAAGAAAAAATTCTACATAATGAGCAGATTTGAACACCTGCCTATCACTCAGCTTTCTGAGTTTATTCCTAAAATCCCCATTACTCACATAAGCCAACAGTTATTTACTACCTGGAACTCTAGTCCGGACAGAAGCAACAAGTTCTTGGACAATTTCATCATTGCTCTTTCCCTCTCCACCAGAAGAGGACCTTGGTTGAAC
>SJYC01147325.1:0-109320 GCA_006408675.1 Madoqua kirkii
ATCAATTATCCTTCAATAAAAAAATAAAAAGAAAAAAAATAAGTCAGAAAGAGAAAAGCAAATATCGTATATGATTACATATATGTGGGATCTACAAAAATGATATAGATTATCTTATTTGCCAAGGAGAAACAGAGACACAGACGTAGGGCTCGACCATATGACCCCAAGGGGGAATAGGAGATGGATGAATGGGGAGGCTGGGATTGACATATATACACAATTGATACTATGTATAAAATAGATGATTAATTAGGAAATATTGCTATGATGACAATATCCTCTCAGCTTATCTATAGGTTCAATGCAATCTTTTTTAAAATAGTGGCTGGGTGCAAGTTGAGAATAATTTTTACATTTTTTAAATTTAATTTTTATTTTAGATTGGGATGTGGTTGATTTACAATGTCGTATTGATTTTGGGTGTGCAGCAGGTGGTTCATATGTGCTTGCACCCTCAATCGCTTCAGCTGTGTCTGACTCTTTGCAACTCTATGACCTATAGCTGCCCGCCTCCTGCCACCCTGCCAAGACTCCTCTGTCCATATGATTATCCTGGGAAGAACACTGGAGTGGGTTGCCAGTTCCTCCTCCAGGGGATCTTCCTGGTCCAGGGATTGAACCCATATTCCTCCATTTCAGGTAGATTCTTTACCACTGAGCTGCCTGGGAAGGCCATACATGTATATGTATCTGTTCTTTTATCGATTTCTTTTCACATATAGGTTATTACAGAAAACTGTGTGATTTTTACATTTTTTTCAACTTTGTTATTACCTATTTTTAGATCTTTTTGAAAAATGAAAATTGTAGAGGGAGGTTCAAGAAGGAGGGGACATATGTGGACCAACAGCTGATTCATGTTGATATATGGCAGAAACCAACACAATATTGCAAAGCCATTATCCTTTGAAAAAAATGAATGTTTTTTAAAAAAAGGAGAACCCATGTCTGATAAGCCAGTTTCCTCTCTGAGCCTCAGCTTTCCCATCTATAAAAGGAGAACACATGTCTGAGCCTCCCTGTAACTGTCAGCATAGTGCTGTGATTGCCTCGTTCTTACCTGAGAGTGTCAGAACCTCCTTCCAGAAAACTCAAGGCCAAATCAGCCAGCTTGAGCATGAGCAAAAGGTGTACGTCAAGGCTGTATATTGTCACTCTGCTTATTTAACTTCTATGCAGAGTACATCATGAGAAATGCTGGGCTGGAGGAAGCACAAGCTGGAATCAAGATTGCCAGGAGAAATATCAATAACCTCAGATATGCAGATGATACCACCCTTATGGCAGAAAGTGAAGAACTAAAGGGCCTCTTGATGAAAGTGAAAGAGGAGAGTGAAAAAGCTGGCTTAAAGCTCAACATTCAGAAAATGAAGATCATGGCATCTGGTCCCATCACTTCATGGCAAATAGATGGGGAAACAGTGGAAATAGTGGCTGACTTTATTTTTCTGGGCTCCAAGATTGCTGCAGATGATGATTGCGGCCATGAAATTAAAAGACTCTTACTCCTTGGAAGGAAAGTTGTGACCAGCCTAGACAGCATATTAAAAAGTAGAGACATTACTTTACCAACAAAGGTCTGTCTAGTCAAGGCTATGGTTTTTCCAGTAGTCATGTATGGATGTGAAAGTTGGACTATAAAGAAAGCCGAGCACCGAAGAATTGATGCTTTTGAACTGTGGTGTTGGAGAAGACTCTTGAGAGTCCCTTGGACTGCAAGGAGATCCATCCAGTCCATCCTAAAAAAGATCAGTCCTGGTTGTTCATTAGAAGGACTTTTGTTGAAGCTGAAACTCCAGTCCTTTGGCCCCCTGATGCGAAGAGCTGACTATTTGAAAAGACCCTGATGCTGGGAAAGATTGAGGGCAAGAGGAGAAGAGGACGACAGAGGATGAGATGGTTGGATGGCATCACCGACTTGATGGACATGGGTTTGGGTAGAATCCGGGAGTTGGTGATGGACAGGGAGGCCTGGCGTGCTGTGGTTCATGGGGTCACAAAGAGTCGGACACCACTGAGCGACTGAACTGAGCTAAAATCAGCCAGCACATCATCTGATTAGGCTGCCCAGGTGCTACCCAGACCTGCCAGGTCTCATAAACCTGTGATTTTCCTGGCAATCCTGCAACTTAGCTTAATTCTGCCAACTGCCCAAATTGACCCAGAGGGAACTCTATTAATTCCTGCGGGGAGAGAGGCCATGTGGTACTCCCACATCTCCATAGGTTGTAATGCGGGCAATAGCCCTTTATAAATACCGTGCGAGTGTCCCCGATTCCCCCGTGTCATGAGTTCGAGCCTCGAAAGTGTTGACTACTAGACTTTTGCCAGGATCCATCGTCATGCCTCGCTGTGAGACTGTCTGCAGGAAATATTGCTCTGACATTCCCTTCATTCACTTGGGTACTCCCATCCTCTCTTTTAGACATACTGCTTCCCCTGGTTCAGGCTCTTTGACTCTTTTTGTCCTCTCCAGTCTGTGCTACAACCTGCCTTAGGATTTCCCTGCCCGGAGGATGGGAATTCTGAGTGTGTCACCAGACATTGGGGGCCCAGCTCTCCTTGCCAGCCTCACTCCAGGCCCTTCCTCTGTCTTCTCCCCCTCCTAGACACTTGCCGTTTCCAAGTATGCGGATCGTCATCCTTAGGTCTTGAGCATGCTTTTCCCTATTCCTTTCGCTGCTCCTCCAGAATTTTCCTCATCCCTTAAAACCCAGTACACTTGTCCCACTTCTGTGAATGCTTTCCAGAAACCGCAGAGGAAACAGTACTCCTTCCTCTCTGCATATATGCACCCCTTCATATAAGTCTCTGTATATGCTATGCTAAGTTGCTTCAGTCGTGTCTGACTCTCTGTGACCCCATGGACTGTAGGCTGCCAGGCCCCTCCATCCATGGGATTTCTGAGGGAAGAATACCGGAGTGGGTTGCCATTTCCTCCTCCAGGGGATCTTCCCAACCCAGGGATCGAACCCAGGCCTCCTGCATTGCAGACAGATTCTTTACTGCTGAGGCACTGCAGACGGCCATATCTCTGCATAGTGTTGACCAAATTTTCCTGTATGTACCTATATTTCCCACTAAGCTGAGAGCTCCTGGACTTCAAGGTTTATGTAATATTTATCTTTCCATCATCATAAGTTAACACAAAAACCTGGCACTTGGTAGGTACTCTGTGAGAATTATTTAAAGACTGAGTGGACAGTTGGAGAAGGTCTGAGATGGAATAAAGACCACCTAGAATCATTAGACCTGGAAAGGAAACTGTCCTGAGATATGGAAGAATGACTACAAGATGGAGAAATTTCTATTTCTATTGGAGTAAAGATACGTCAGGAGAGGCAAGAGTAGTAATATATCCAATATGCTAGCTACTAGCCTTGTGCGACTACTGAGCACCTGAAATGTGGCTAACTGTAGACCAGGGTGTGTGTGCTGCAAACCTAAAACACTCATCCGATTTTGAAGACACAAAAAAATAAAACATATTTATTTATTTATTTATTACTGATTGAAATGGCAGTGACCTTGTGGCTCAGCTGGTAAAGAGTCCTCCCACAATGTGGGAGACCTGGGTTCAATTCCTGGGTTGGGAAGATCCACTGGAGAAGGGACAGGCTACCCACTCCAGTACGCTTGGGCTTCCCTTGTGGCTCAGCTGGTAAAGAATCCGCCTGCAATGTGGGAGACCTGGGTTTGATCCCTGGGTTGGGAAGAGCCCCTGGGGAAGGGAATGGCTACCTACCCCAGTATTCTGGCCTGGAGAATTCCATGGACTGTATAGTCCATGGGGCACAAAGAGTCGGACACAACTGAGCTAATTTCACTTTCATTTCCCTTGGTATATCAAGTTTAAATATATTGGTTGTAATTTCATCTATTTCCTTTTCCTCTTTCCATGTGCTTAATAGAAAATTTTAAATCACACGGGCATTTGCATTACATTTCTGTTGATCTAGAAGAATTGTTCTAGAAAGTACTAGGGAATGATTTGATCAGCTTCAGAGGAGCTTCAGGTCTGTGAGAGGATCACAGACCTGAAGTCTAGATCATCTCCATAGTAGCTATCCGTAGCCATGGTTAGCTACTGTGGAGATGCATCGATTGTTTAAACTCTTCTCTGCCCCAGCACATCTGGGGACACATTCCAGTCCATACCTGGTTCACTAGAGCAGTGATGCATAGCCAGGGGCCAGTCAAGCATCTCTCTGGGTGGTGAGAGAGAATAAAGAGGAGGTGGGGATGGTTTTCACAACCTCTGGGTAGCTTAATGCACTGCAAAGCCCAGTGTGACATCCGGGCATGTGCTGAAAAGGCTACCCATGCCATAATGGCTGTAAGACATCCTCAATGACTAAGTTCCACCTGCAGATGGGAAGCATTAACCCCTTCACTCACTGAGCTGTGTGTTGTCTTGGCATCAGAAGTGGGGGCTTGAGACTGTGTTCCCGCATGATGGGCCACAGTGCTGCTTGCCGCACGGCTCTTAGTATAACCTGCCGTGCATTTTGCCGTCTTCCTTAAAGTGCCTCTAGCAAGGTAACAACACAGGCCAAAGACTTTTCCAGAGTAAGAACTGGGGCATGGAAATCAGAAGAGAAAACTGTCTTAGTCTTGTCATTCATAGATTATGAGGTCTGGAGCAGGTCCCTTCACTTTTCTGGGACTCGGTTTCCCACGTGTTAATTGATGGGTGGAAACTTCGCTGCTGTCCCAGGTTCAAGACTGCTTTCTGGCCATCAGCTCCTGCTCCCTGCCTCCTGGAAGCCCACCCCAGGCCTTCCTGTTGACCCTCCCTGCTGCTTGTGGACACTTGCTCTAACTCCTGAGTGTAAGGAGGGGCATTGTCAGGCCCTGGCATCAACATGGAGCCATATTCACTATCGGTTCACTAAAACAGAGCATTTCCTACTTTCTGTGCCTGCGGGAAGCAATGTGCCACCTCCTTCTCTCCCTATTCATGGGCCACACCATGGGTCTTTTCTGCTTGGTTTCATATCCATTTCAACCCACTGTGGGGCAGAATTAGGAAAAGGGGATCTACCTTTGGGGTCCTGCTCCTTTAGAGGATGGCAGTACAAGCCCAGTTCCTTTTCTGTGCAGTTAATTTGCGGGAAGAAAATTAAATCCAGCTATGAGACAGTATATATTTGTAGGACAGTCAAGACTGCATGTCATATTCATAGAATGTATTTTATGATTATGTTCAAGAGGCTTTTGTGGAATGAAATCAGAAGGTAGCCCATGTAGGGTATAAATGAAGGAGAGACGGTTGGGTCACTGTTATCGTGGAAACATTTGTTTGCTTTCTAATTCCAGCACTTCTCATGTGGTTTGTGCTTACTTATGGGAGAAGAGAGTAATATTCCACCCCCACCTTCCCTAAAGCCACTTCCTTATCTGTGAGGTAAAAACTGAATTACATGATATCTGAGGTCCCTTCCAGCTTCAGCATTGTGTGGGTCTCTACAGAAATAGGACTTCAACAGAGCAAAGCTGCCTCCTTACCATTTCTTCTTTGTCACTCTGCTAGAAAAGATGCACTTGGTAATAAGCAGTGGTATAGCCAAAGACACGTTTGTAAGTAGACGAACACAGGTGATAATGTTAAAAACAGTATAAGTGTTAGTCGCTCAGTCATGTCTGACTCTTTGCAGCCCCGTGGACTGTAGCCCACCAGGCTTCTCTGTCCATGGAATCCTCCAGGCAAGAATACTGGAGCGGGTAGCCATTCCCTTCTCCAAGGGATCTTCCCAACCCAGGGATCAAACCTGCGTCTCCTGTCGCACCTGCGCTGGTAGGCAGGCTCTTCCCACCAGGGGAAGGTAAACATTATAATAACTCAGTTCAGTTCGGTTGCTCAGTTGTGTCCAACTCTTTGCGACCCCATGGACTGCAACACGCTGGGCTTCCCTGTCCATCACCAACTCCCGGAGCTTGCTCAAACTGATGTCCATCAAGTCAGTGATGCCATCTAACCATCTTGTCCTCTGTCGTCCCTTTCTCTTCCCACCTTCAATCTTTCCCAGCGTCAGGGTCTTTTCCAATGAATCAGCTCTTCGCATCACATGGCCAAAGTATTGGAGTTTCAGCTTCAACAAAAGTCCTTCCAATGGAATATTCAGGACTGATGTCCTTTAGAATTGACTGGTTTGATCTCCTTGCAGTCCAAGGGGTTCTCAAGAGCCTTCTCCAACACCACAGTTCAATCGGATCAATTCTTTGCCTCTCAGGTTCCTTTGTAGTCCAACTCTCACATCCATACATGACCACTGGAAAAACCATAGCGTTGACTAGATGGACTTTGTTGGCAAAGTAATGTCTCTGCTTTTTAATATGCTGTTTAGGTTGGTCATAGCTTTTCTTCCAAGGAGCAAGCGTCTTTTAATTTCATGGCTACAGTCACCATCTGCAGTGATTTTGGAGCCCCCCCAAATGAAGTCTGTCACTGTTTCCATTGTTTCCCCATCTATTTGCCATGAAGTGATGGGACCAGATGCCATGAACTTAGTTTTCTGAATGTTGAGTTTTAAGCCAACTTTTTCACTCTCTTCTTTCACTTTCATCAAGAGGCTCTTTAGCTCCTCTTCACTTTCTGCCATAAGGGTGGTGTCATCTGCATATCTGAGGTTATTGATATTTCTCCCAGCAATCTTGATTCCAGCTTGTGCTTCATCCAGCCTGGCATTTTGCTTGATGTACTCTGCGTATAAGTTTGCTCCAAGCACTAGAGTAGTGTGAATTATTACACAATTTTGTTGTTACTGCATCCTTCCCACCTTTCTGGCCCCTGTCCTGAGACATCGCTGCCTCACTCCAG
Organism: Madoqua kirkii; assembly: GCA_006408675.1. Classification (NCBI taxonomy): domain Eukaryota; kingdom Metazoa; phylum Chordata; class Mammalia; order Artiodactyla; family Bovidae; genus Madoqua; species Madoqua kirkii. The sequence continues at coordinate 6,824 of SJYC01147325.1, forward strand.
TTTCCCATCTGCTGTCTCTCCTTTAGTGGGTCTCGTTGGCAGCGGTGGACCAATGTCTCCCCCTCTCTTGAGTTGTAGGAATTGATGTTAGACTTTTCTGAAGGAACTCCTGCCTCCCACATAGGACCAGAGTCCCTCAGAAGCTGGCCTCTTGCCTTGTAGCATCTATACCACTTCCCCCTTATTCTGAGAGTACAGGTCAGCAGAGAAGCCCTTCCTCCTAGCGGAGTTAGGGTTTTTTCCAGGGCCGCATACCTTGGTAGGTTGTGGCTTTGATATTAACAGTAAAATTTCCAAAAGACTGATGTTTACACGCACCCACCAGAGGTCATAGGATCACCTGTGAGCCAGGAGATGCTGCAGTAAAGCATAAAGAAATCTCAAAGAGCTCTGCCTAGAGCATACTCATGAGGATGGCTACAGGAAGAGAGGAGCGGAGGAAAGAGAACAGCTGTTGAGAAGGATGTGACTTGGAGCGCTTGTGCACTGCTATTGGGAATGTAAACTGGTACAGCTGCTGTAGAAACAGTATGGCAGTTCCTCAAAAACGTAAAAATAGAACTGCCATATCATCCAGCAATTCCATACCTGGATATATGCCCCAAAGAATGGACATCAGGGGCTTGAACAGCACTGTTCACAGTGGCCAGAAGGTGGACGCCACCCAAATGTCCACTGAGAGAGGGATGGATAAACAAAATGTGCTACATACATACAGTGGGGTATTATTATTCAGTCTTAGAAAGAAAGGAAAATTCTGACACATGTTGCAACACGGTTAAAACCTTGAGGACAGTATGGTAAATGAAATATGCCAGTTACAAAAAAAAAGACAAATTCCATGTGATTCCACTCACATGGGGTACCTAGGATAGTTGAAACTGTAGAGACAGAAAGTAGCACATAAACTGGTGTACACACCAGTCTTTTGGAAACATTTTTACTGTTACTATCAAAGCCACAACCTGCCAAGGTATGCGGCCATGGAAGGGAGAATGGGAGTTATTGCTTTTTAGTGGATATTGGGTTTGGATTTTATAAAGTAAAGAGTTCTGTGGATGGCTGATGGTGATGGTAGCACAGGAATGTGATCATACTCAATGCCACTGAACTGGACACTTAAAAATGGTTCAGACAGTAAATTCCATGTTATGCATTATATTGTACCAATATTTAAAAAATAAAAAATAAGTGAAATTTAATCCCCCCGCCAAAAGCATAGAAACTCCATGAAGACAGGATCTATAACTTCTTCTTTCATTGCCATATTTCCAGTTTATAGCACAGGCCTACCATCATACTAAGTCCTCAATAAACATCTGTTCATGAATGATGACTAGACCAACACGTTATACAGTCTTTGTTTTATTGTGTCTTAGCCTTTCTTGAACCTAAAAGTGCCTCCAGATGGCAATTCACACTCCCCTCTTAAACCCTGAACTCACATCCTACCTTTTGTACCTAAAAAAAAAAAAGTCACAAGCTGCTTTTAATTTTAATTAACATTATCATATACAGATGTTTGAAACTACTTATCCAGCATATAAATGCCCACCCTCCCCCTCCCCCTCATGGAAAATATCCAGTGATATGGCATTTTCCCTGCCCACTTCATCTCTTTCCCCCAGACTTCCTTGAGAGACAAATGAAAGAAAGTGAATGTGTTAGTGACTATGTCCAATTCTTTGGGACCCCTTGAACTATAGCCCAGCAGGCACAGCTGTCCATGGGATTCTCCAGGCAAGAATACTGGAGTGGGTTGCCATTCCCTTCTCCAGAGGATCTTCCCAACCTGGGTCTCCCACACTGCAGGCAGATTCTTTACCGTCGGAGCCACCAGAGACAAATGCACATAAACATAAAGCCCCCGGCCTGGTTTCAGCTCAGCTGACTTCCCCTGTGAGCCGAGGGTGCAGCTGCTTCGTGCTGGTCTCTGTTCCTGTTTCCGCCTTTCTGGAAAGATCCCTTTCATTGCTGCCCTGGGCACTGGCTCTCTCAGTGCCCGCAAAGCCGCCTCTGCTTTTATCTCTCTTGCCTCGGGCCCCCGGCCAGTGTCAAACATATGGTTTATAATTGCTTCCCCATGTGCTTTGAGGAAGCTTCTTATTCATCTTCAGAGGCTTTGTTTTCAGATGACCTTGCATGGACACATTTTGGTCTCTATTCAGGTAGTACCTTTCCTCCTCCTTCATTGCAAAGAGTAGATCCTAAGAATTATTTATTCTCCCCTCCTGTCTTCCCATGTCTTTAAAGGGTTTCTTTCTAGCAGGCTGACCTGCCTCAGGGTCTGTCTCCAGCTGTACAGGGTGGGCCGTGGAGGAAGCCTGTGCAAGAGCCTGGGGCGAGGGGATGGTACTGTTGAAGGTGATTTATGGGAAAGCCTGGAAACATCCAAAGGGTGGGGAGCAGCCATGATCCCGGGTTAGGCTCCGAAGTCCTACAGGTGTGAGTGCCACTCGGCCAGGTTCTAAAGCACTTTAGCCCCAAATTCTGCGGTTCCCCTTGGTTCTAGTCCCTGTCCTGCCTCAAACCAGGAGGAGAAAGATTTCACAGGTATTAGTCTGCCCAGAGAAAATGTATATGCTCATCCTATACCCAGGCTTGACCCGGGCTATTCTCAGGTAAAGCCGGTACTCCGTGTATGACCACAACTCACCTTGGAAGTCAGATGTGGCTTTCAGTGAATCGTCAGAATTCTCACACCCGTCCACCTGTGTGACCTGACACTCACGCACACGTGTAAAGTGCTCAGCCCCTGCTGGCAGAAGCCTGATTAGAGAGATGAAGGGCCCTGACAGACGTTAACATCTTCCACTCAAAGGCCAAGTCTTCAGAGTGATTCTGTGCGTCTTCATCGCTGTTGCATCGAAAGGTTATAATAGGATGGTATTTCTGCTCATGGTTACAGGGTGAAAGGACAGTCTTCACTCCCCCCCACTCTCTCACACACACGTTTTCTGTGGTAAAATGCTCAGGTCTGTACTCGATATCCAGGAGTGGCCCAGGTTTGCATGCTTGGAGCTGCTCCCTGATTTCCTCTTTAGAGCAAATTCAGGTCCACTTCCTGATGCTAAGGTGCCGTTTCTGAGGTGATTTGTTCAGTAGATACTGCCTGCCCACAATAGGTATACAGTTGTAGGTTGTTGTTGTTGTTCAGTTGCTAAGTTGTGTCTGCCTCGTTGTGACCCCATGAACTTCAGCACGCCAAGCTTCCCTGTCCTTCACAACTCCTGGAGCTTGCTCAAACTCATGTCCATTGAGCCGATGATACCATCCAATCATCTCATCCTGTCACCTCCTTCTCCTCCTGCCTTTAATCTTTCCCAGCATCAGGGTTTTCTCCAATGGGTTGGCTCTTCACATCAGGTGGCCGAAGTATTGGAGCTTCAGCTTCAGTCCTTCCAATGAATATTCAAAGTTGATTTCCTTTAGGATTGATCTCCTTGCCGTCCAAGGGACTCTCGAGTCTTTTCCAGCACCACAGTTCGATAGCGTCAATTCTTTGGTGCTCAGCCTTCTTTATGGTCCAACTCTCCATCCATACATGACTTCTGGAAAAAAATCATAGCTTTGACTATATAGACCTTTGTTGGCAAAGTGTACAAGAGATCATTTAGGCTTTAGCTTTTGTTGAAAGAGGACGTAGACACAGCCCCTCACTTACCTGCTTGACAGCTGTTGGTGGTTCCCAGCTGCCAGCAGCCATGCACAGACTCCTCAGCCTGCCTCCTGCAGGCTCTGTCGTTCCCCTCAGCACCGTTGCAGCATCCTCCGCCATCTTCCTTTGCTTCTCTGATCCTTCCTGAGGGCCCAGGTCACATTCTCCTGCTCTATGAAGGCCTCCCCGACCCTCCAGACTTGAGTCCCTTGAGTTTTTCTGGAGCATCTTGAGACACTGAGATCTTGCTTCTTCCTCCTGCAGTTACTTATGTTTGTGGTTTCCCCATCCAGAGCCACACACTCCATGGAGGGCAAGATTTCATCATACAGCTCTCTTGAGGCCCTTTGTATAAAGAGATGTACACATCCCCAAAGAATGCATGCTGATAAGTTAGGCATTTAGGTTGGTTATCTTCAGCCCATTTAATCAGAAGACATCCAGCAAGAGCAGTGATACCATGCATTATTTCATATGTCTTTCTTGGCATATTTGGGAAGTAGCAACACAGGACAGCTTTCTGTCATTCAACCTGAAATGATATATTGAGCAGAAAAAAAAAAAAAAAAACTTAGGTGAAATGCATGAGGCCAGCCAGCTGTCAGTGAGATTTCCCATCACTGCATGGAGTACCAGCAGCTAGAAGGCACCCTGGCAGTCAGTTCAGCCACCCACTTTATAATCCAGATGGAGAAACTGAGGCAGCAGGTCACACACACGTAATAAATGTGTCTGCAGGTCCAGGCTTCATGTATAAGACATGATCTACTAACCTCAGAGGTCTCTGTTTTCTGTTCTGCACTGATTTTGTGAAAAAAGTACAATCACCTCGCTCAAATACCCAGCATGTTGATGGAGGATTATGCTTTTAAATGAGGCTGGGGAAGCAGATCTACTTGTGGCAGTAACCTTGCTGTTTCACATGTAACCTGAGTCCGTGGCTGATGGCAGCTTCTTTTTGCAAGGCTTGTTATGGAAACTGTGTTTGTGCCTTGTGGTAATTATCTCTGACGAGGGTGGTGGAACAGGGGAACGGAGTGTGGCTAAGGCAGAGTAGCCTGCTGGACATGTAGAGTCCCAGGGTATCAGAAGGACCTGGATTTGAATTCCAGCTTTGCCTTACTTCCTGTGAGCTGGTGGATAAGTTCTCTGTGTCCTCTGTCCCACCACCTATAAACTGGGGACAGATACAGCTATCGCCTGTAAACATGTTCAAACAATAGCCAATAGCAATTAGATACTGACTGTTGGGATTGGAGGTGTAGTCTCCGTACTTTTTATGTTCTATATTTCTGCAGTTTCAATTTTTAGTAATGAGCACACATTGTTTCCTTAACCAGGAATAAAGCCATACAAATTGTTTTTTAAAACCAGCTTAGAGGATTCTTGTGAGATTGTAGTATCTGGAAAACTGCTGGGTTCTTAGCGAGTGGAAGTGGAGGCCATACAGAGTTCTTGGTCCCTGTGCCCACCTGTCCTGGCTCAGAGAAGCTAGCATGTGGCAGCATTTTTCCTCAGCTGTTAATCCAATGCCCTGACTTGCCATTCTTTGTCTATATCAAATACAAGAGCTCATTTACAGCTAGTCACAGAATTAGCAGAATTTTGTGTCTTGTCTTGCTGCCAATGTTTGTCTGCAGAGGTCCGTCAAATTTTCCTTGGTGTGGGCTCAATCACAGAACCTAAATACTGATAACTTTTCTCCTTTTTAATTTTCAAAGGCTTTTCATCTTTCTCCTTGACCTTGGGGAGTACTACAGTGTGTTTGGAAATGTGGCCTTTCTGATGCTGAAGGCCGTCCCGCAAGCCTCGTTTCCCGCCCACCCCACTTCACACAAGGCATCTCAAGTAACATACATCAAACCTTCGCTGTTAACACTTGGTGCTGGCCTACTGGCTTTCATCCTGAGAAAATAAATAAACCAAACCAAACCCACAGCACTTTAAAAACACTAATTAATCCTCACCACAGGCCTAGACTACACAGAAATGGCAAATCCCACTGCCCCAATTTCATGTTTGAAGAAATCAGAGTGAGCGCCTTTTTTAAGGCTTCTCGGGCCAGATAACAGAGGCTGGCCTGAGGGCTTAGGCTGGGCCTGCCTCTGGGAAATGGGTGTCTGGCCATGTGGTCACTTCCTCAAAACCTCACTTACATATCAGCTTAATTTTTTTCCCCCAAGGTTGTGTTGACGCCACATCCTCTCAGTTCCAACTAACCTCTTATTTATTTGGTTACCTGAAAATTCTAATTTACTCAAAGGTCAATGCTGATTTTGATACTCAGCACAGAAGCAGGCCACCCTCCTAGTCACCCCTTTCAGATCCAGCCCCTGTGCCCACTCCACCCTCTGCACTGGAGGCATCTTTGTAGCTAGGTCTCTTCAAGTTTTGGGAATGTGCAGACTCTCTGCTTTCTCTCCCGCTCTAAACTAGGCATCTTTCTCTCTCAGTCCCCCAGTCCTACAACCTGTAAGGGTAAAGATAGATACATACTGTTCTTGAAATTGTCAACCATAGTATTTTGGAAAGACATAAAACCTCACTAAATTTCATGGGACAAATCCAGTGCAGTTAAATTGTGATAAGTCTACTTTCAAATATTGACTAATCTGGTCAGATTTTTTAGGGGCTTTAGGGTGCCTATGTATAAGGCTGAAATGAAACTTTTAAAAACATTTCTGAGAAGTAAGCTGTAAAAAGCTGAGGATGTGGTCTGCTTTAAGTAACCTGTGATGAAATATGTTGGGCTTCCCAGGTGGCACCGATGGTATATGGTGGCACTGCCTGCCAATGCAAAGGACATAAGAGGGACGGGTTTGATCCTTGGGTCGGGAAGATCCCTGGAGGAAGGCGTGGTAACCCACTCCAGTGTTCTTGCCTGGAGAATCCCATGGACAGAGGAGCCTAGGAGGTTACCCTCCACAGTGTTGCAAAGAGTCGGACAGGACTGAAGCCACACACACACACACACACACACACACACACACACACACAGAGTGTAAGATGTCAATGACCAGGCATGGCACATATAGAATAAGACCTGTTACCTCTGGCAGCGAATACCTAGAGAATAAATACATGGCCTCTGCTTCTGAAAGCAGAGGATCAGAGGAAAAATATATATATGCCCAGGAAGTGATAGTAACACAGTTATAAAATAAAGTAGCAACAAATGATAAGTGATAGAAATCAAATATATAGGCATTAAGGAGAAATAAAGAAACAATGAAAGACATTTGGGGGTGATTAGGGTAGATTTACTCAAAAAGTATAGCTTTAAATTTATTATCTCCACAACTTTGGTTTTATCCTTCTGGATTTTTATCATCTTCCTCTCCCATTAAAAACAAATTCCACGAGGGCAGACAGTTTCGTCTCTCATATTCGTCGTTGTCCCTAAGCATCTGGAGCAGTGACCCGACCAAAAGCAACAGTCAAATAAATTTCCTTCTTTACTTAAAGAAAAATGGAAAAAGGAAAGATGTGGGAAAGACTTCCACAGATGGTTTAAAAAGAGATTAGATGTCAGAGGTACTTGCTTTGCAAGAGCTAATGTTTGTTCATAAAGTAACACAAAAACTTTAGATCCGGCTCGGGGCTTCCCTGGCGGCTCAGAGGTTAAAGCGTCTGCCTGCAATGCGGGAGACCTGGGTTTGATCCCTGGGTTGGGAAGATCCCCTGGAGAAAGAAATGGCAATCCACTCCAGTATTCTGGCCTGGAGAATCCCATGGATGGAGGAGCCTGGAGGGCTACAGTCCACAGGGTTGCAAAGAGTCGGACACAACTGAGTAACTTCACTTTCACTTTACTAGCAGGCAAGCTGACAGTAGTGTCATTCCTAATCATGATTATTTTGACCACTCATTCATTCCAGAGCCTTTCTTCTATATCATTTTATAAAAATTCCTTTCAGAAAATAATTTGGTCTTTATCTGACTTTCAGCTCCTTTCTCAAAAGAGAAAATAAGAATAAAGGAGGAAAGAGAAAGAAACTCAGCTCAAGTACCACCCTCCCTTCTAATCATTTGCCTGAAATGTAAGAATTATTTGTAAGATAAATATGTCATTTAAAGAAGGTTGAGGATTGGATTTTGGTTATTTCTTGGACAAGGTAGAATGTAGTATCTGATTTCTGCTAACAACTAATGTTTAAATGTTTTAGTGTTAGAGACTCAAAAAAATCTAAACCTTTCTCTTTTTCTTGTTCAACCGTATTTTCAAATTTATGTGAGGTTGTTTTTTTCTTAATCTTTCCTCAAATTATAAAGGGCAGCATTTATCCTACATTAAGCTCAAATGAATATGCATTCTTTTTAAATGAAAATATTGACAAAGAATGGAAAGAGATGTATTACGTAAACCATCAGACACTTGGAAGAGCATCCAAGCAAATCTAAGCACTGCATGTTTTTCATAATTTTATGTTTTCCCTTTTAAAAAATTTTCACTTTCCAGATTGTTGACAGTTTGGCAGCTCCGCGGATGACATCAACTCTTCCACTGTGCCGTATCTGCTTTCTTTTAGATAACTTGAGGGCACTTCATCAAGTTTTGGTGATTGATTTTAAAAACCAACTGGGTTTGAGTTTAAATTCCCCTAACTGCTAAATCAAACACATTCTTAACCTTAGACCTGCTTGTAAGCAACTCTTAAAAACTGATTTTGCACGTAGACTGCTTCATTTCTTGAAGGAGAAGTAAGCAAGTGAGAGAAAAACACACTTCTTAAAGTTCCTGATCATATCGGTCAAAATGCACAGTATTGTCAGTGTGGTGCTCCAGCGATTCAGATGCTTTCACCCCAAGCATCCTCTCCTCTCTTATTTAATCTGATACCAAATCAAGAGGATAATCACCTTGGCAGGGCATTGTTTTCTCACCTCAGAAATTACAGAGTGCCCTGAGCTCTAGTCTCTTTCAGCAATCAGGGACAGCTTCTGACCACCAGCAAGGCAGTGATGAAAAGATTAGTCTGGAAGTTAGACTGTAATGGGGAAGAAGAAAGCAGTCTCTGAACAGTACTAACAACTTTCCCGCATTGTCTAGGAAGTCACTTGTGACCACACTTGCTTTCCAGAAGTCTGATCTGTCACCTGACCACAAACCGGGGCTTCTCAGATTAGAATGGGCTAGTGGCTCACTCAGTTGAGTTGGGCTGGGCTGGGGCCTGCATTCAGTATTTCTAACAAGCTCTCAGGTGGAGCCATTGCTGCTGGCTCTATGACAATACTTTGAGTAGTCCCTAGTCTAGGAAGGCAGAGAAGACAATGGCAACCCACTCCAGTACTCTTGCCTGGAAAATCTCATGGACGGAGGAGCCTGGTGGGCTGCAGTCCATGGGGTCACACAGAGTTGGACACGACTGAAGCAACTTAGCAGCAGCAGCAGTCTAGGTAAGACTTTTACCTGATATGAAGCTCAAGATTTATAATTTAAAATATTTGCATGAATATTTGATTGAAGACTAAGTAAATATTTTTTGTGTGAGATATGCAGCTAAAGACAGAGATACAAGACCTTAAATCTTAGACATGTTTTATAGGTCTTCATAAATTTCCCCCAAGTCCCTATTTAGGCTAGTTGGATAGGAATTTACATTGCCTTTCTCATTATCTAGACGTCAAATTGTTTTCCAATCCTAAAGTAATCTGGCGTTTAATGAAAAACATCCAAAATATATTTTAGCCAGTGAGGCATGAAGACTTTAGAGCTTTTCTCAGAAACGTGGTTCCTTTTTCTTTGTTCCTGATGTTCTCATTCTGTCAACGTTCAGGGGGAAAAAAATCAAGCTTCCAAAATATGGTCGTGAACTAAGTAACCACCCAGGAAGTGGTTCCCAACCCTAGAATGAGGTAGCCAATTTCTACTCCAATTCTCTGAGACCCCCCCCCCCCGCCCTGCTTGGGTTGCAGGTTCTGGCTCCTTCCAGGTACTGCTCTGGTCTTGCAGGGTATTGGGGATGGGTCCAGAGAAACTCCAGTGAGCCCATGAGAGACTACGTAGAGAAACTGGGTGACTAAGGGTGCTATGCGGGAAGCAGGAAAGCTCCCCATATTCATGGTTTTGTAAATGACTGAGAGGTTACTCTCAAGTGGCTTTTGACATGCATGCATCCATGTGGCTGGTCAAAGAAGTGGCTGGAACACCTGTGCTCCGTCACCCTATCTCCTAGAAACGCAGAGCATCCTCACCCAGTGTTATTGTGTGAGCTTGTCATACATCCTGGTTTCAGCAAGTTCGTTTTCTGTGGTCACCTCTCAAAATTAGAAATACAGACATGTCTACAACTTCAGAGCATCTGAAAAACATATCTTGTCACCACATTTAGAGGGAAAATGGTAGAATTTGATGTTCCTATAGTATCATAAGGAAGAAAACCTATTCTTTGTTTCCCCATGAATTGATGCATTTGTTTGGAACATCCTAAGAGGATTCAGAATAGTTTTCCTTTAAAGTGTTTAGAGACAGTACAAGATAGATAACTAAAGAGAACTGACTGTGTAGCACAGGGAACTTGACTCAATGCTCTGTAGTGACCTGGGAAGGAAATCTAAAATAGAGTGGATATATTAATATGTATAACTGACGTACTTTTGCTGTACAGCACTAACTAATGCAACATTGTAAAGCAACTATACTCCAATAAAAAATTTTTTATAAGTGTTTAGAGATGGAAACAAAATATTTTATGCAGTATATAAGAGAAAAAGTGCAGAATAGAAAATTTTGTGTTCATTATTACCTCAATTGCATACAAAAATGCGGGCGTTAAAGTAGGATTAGAAGGAATATGCCAAAATGTTATGATGGGCCATTAGCTTTTGAGAATGAGATTGCAGATGACTTTTATTATCTTTTTCATTCTGTTCAGTATAGTCCAGTTTGTTTCTGTTTTTTTGTTTTTTTTACAAGTTGTTCTGTTACTCTTGCAATTTAAAAAAAAGAAGAGCAAAGAACAAGGAAACAGAGTAACACTGTGATCAGGCTGACAGTCCCTGAGCCTTAACCTCCTCACACCAAACATGCCTGAAGCTCTGTGCTGGGACTTGGGAGGTCTGTATTTAATTGTTTGATGTTTTTATGTGATATGGATCTGTGTACCACCTTGGTGACAGGAATATACTAAAGAGTCTCAATAAAGACCAGACTCATCTGTTTTTCCAAAATCTATATTGATTAATTCTACAAAGGTCCAGGTCACAGTTATTCCTCAAACCTCATTATTTTAATAAAGAAGCCCAAAGTTTCCATGTTTGCCAGGAAATTCATTATCATTGTAAAACAGCAAAAGGTCACAAAATGTCTCCTTCCACAATCAAATAGCATATAAGAAAAATTTCTTATTCTCAACAATTCATTACCCAACCAGAACCAAGAGAAACCTCTGACATTTGCTTCAGGGAAAATAAATGTTCCATAGATCATGGAGAAAAATGACAAACAAATTAATGAAAAACAAATACACTCCTGCAGTATCCTCAGCCATGCCAGACCAAACACAAGTCAAAGTCAGCTTTTATTCTCAGGTCTTTCCAACTCTGAAGACTGACAGTTTCCATAATAGCATCAGCACTTCAGTTACAGAAAGCTGTACACACACCAAAGAAACACAAATTAAAGAAACATGCGGTGGAAAGACAGAAAGAGAAATTCTATCATTTCATGCATATTTAACTGGAGTGGGAAAGTCGTTTCTGGCAAAGCATTGTTGAAATCTTGAGCTAAGGAGTGGAAGTATTCTAGAAGTTATTCTCCACCCCCCTCGCCTTCATAATGCTTTATACAAAATTGCAACTTGACTGAAGTTAGCAGTGCTCAGTTTTCCCACATCCTAAAAAATTCCTTCCTTTAACTCTGCCTCATTCTAGCCAGCTTTCTCTTCATCTTTAAACTTTGTGAAGGAATAGCGTACATGTTCTTTCTCTACATCTTCAATTTCCATTCATTTGCAAACAACTTAATTTTAACACCAAGTATATTTATATTTTTAAAAAATACAAGTAGTACAAATAAAGCCAAAATTCATGCGATGCCCCCCAGCCTCAGGCCCCTTCCCAGAGAAGACATCTGGTAGCAGTTTTGTCCTTCTGGACCACTGTCGATGTACATACTTGAATAGTAAGGACTTAATAGACTTATGTACATCTGTGTATGTATTGTACTTTGTTTACATACATAGTACTCTTTTGCCACTGAAAGGTTGTTGTTGAATCACGACGCCGGGATTCTTGGCCCCCGGAGGAGAAGAATTCAATCCGGGGCCAGAGACGAGGCTTGAATCGCTCAGAGCTTTTGTGTAATAAAGTTTATTAAAGTGTAAAGGAGATAGAGAAAGCTTCTGACATAGGCATCAGAAGGGGGTAGAAAGAGTACCCGCCTGCTAGTCTTTAGCTGCATGTTATATAGTCACCAGCAGTCTGTTAATGAAAGAAAGGAATGTCTCAAAACTTAGAATGGCACCAGGCCCCTCACCCATAAGATGTATTTTGGGATAACCTTAGCTCTAAATGGTTTATCTTGGGCCATAAAAATGATTAACTTGAATATTGAGGAAGGGCAGATCACCATATAAATAGTTTCATTTACATAGATTAGAGGAACATTATCGGAGTATTGACATACTGGTTTATCAAGTAGGTTCTGGGCCCAAAAGGCGGAACCGACTTGAAGACAGAGTTTGGGGTAAATGCACAGTACATTAGCATAGCTAAAGATAAACATTTTCATAAGAAAAAGGCAATGGTTAACTTTAAGTGAAACTAGGTGTCATTATAGCAACACAGAATTTTAAGAGAAACCTCTTTTTAAATGTGTATAGAGAAGGAGAAAATATCTCTAGTTTGTTTCCTCCTGCCGCTTAAGAGAGGTAAAATGTCTGACACTTGCCGGCTATTTCCTCCCTTTGGAGACCCCTGGCCTTCCTGCCTGTTACCCTCTCAGCCACTTTTTTTTTTAATTTTTGGTACCCAACAATCTACCTTGGATATCTTTCCAGGTCAGTACGTGTAAAGCAGTGGGTTTCCAACTAGAAGCAATTTCTAGAAACATTTTTGATGGTCACAACCTAGGCAGAAGTGCCCCTGGCAGCCAGGGGTGCTGTTGTTGCTAAGTCACTTCAGCCGTATGTGACTCTTGGACCCCATAGACGGCAGCCCACCAGGCTCCCCCGTCCCTGGGGTTCTCCAGGCAAGAACACTGGAGTGGGTTGCCATTTCCTTCTCCAATGCATGAAAGTGAAAAGTGAAAGGGCAGTTTCTCAGTCGTGTCCGATTCTTAGCGACCCCATGGACTTCAGCCTATCGGGCTCCTCCATCCATGAAATTTTCCAGACAAGAGTACTGGAGTGGGGTGCCAGTGCCTTCTCCACAGGAGTGCTGTTAAACACCCTAAAATGCCCAGGCAGCTCCCCTTCACAAAGAATTTTTTACCCCAAGTGTCAATAATGCCAACATTGAGAAACCTTGATATGAATCTCCTTATTTTTCTGTAGTTTCTTTCACCAGTCACGTAACAATATACATTTAGATACATTTTAGTTGAAATGTAGTTGATTTATAATGTTTTAATTTTGCTGCACAGCTCAGTGATTCAGCTGAACATACGTACATTCTTTTTAATATTCTTTTCCATTATGGTTTATCATAGATGAATTATTTAAAATATGCTGATTTGTGCCCATTAGTGAGTGCTTCTTCCGCTGGCTTTTCCCTCAGCTGCAGTATGCTTTCTCCCCCGAATACCTGCTGGGTCTCCAGTAGCTTCCTCATTTCCCAGTCCCTCGGCTTCTTCTTTGGATGAGGCCACTTGGCCTTTCTGTGACTTCATGACTGCTCTCCCACCACATAGCTTCAAAACAATAAATCAAGAAAAAGGCTTTCCCCCCATTTTCCCACCACCACTCTTCCCTGCCCCCCTGCTTTGAAACAGCAACTGCATTGTTTCACATTTGCTCTTTGGGGAACAGGCTTGGCCTTGGCCACGGCCGGGAAAAGATGGAATTAGAGAGCAGGCCGGCCCGCTGCAGCCGGGAAGTGAGGCTGGTCCCCCCTCTCCTTCTGGAGCCTCCTTCCCTCCCCCGTTTGTTCTTCACAGACTCTTGGGACTGTGAGGCCCGCCTCCCACCAGCCCCTCACTCTTGCGAGGGGTCTCTGGGAGCGGGCAGAGTGCTGCTGCTGCCTGACCCTTATTTCCCTGGATCAGGGAACTTTAAGCCCCTACTGCAAGCTGACAGCAAAGCAAAGCTCCCCCATAAATCCAGTTCAGTGCTCCAAGTGGACTGCTCAAGCATGGACTGAACGGTCCCTGGGTCGGCCCTGAGAAACGCAAAGGTCAAGGGGCCGTGGCTCTGTCACTGAGGAGCCAGAGGGAATGGGGGGCGGGGGGCGGGGGGAGCCGTATAAGCAGCCACTGAGAATGCAAGGCGGAATACAAGTAGCCCTGCAGAGAGGGTTGGGCCAAGTTGCTGAAGAAGAGGGCGGGGGGATTAGTTATGACAGGGGATCAGGCAAGGCCCTTGAAAATCATTTCCCCTCTCTCTTAGAAATACAAGCAGTTTCGTTTGATGGATTATTTCAGTTTGAACACAAGGGAAGTAGGATTTTGGAAAGGAAGGATGACTCGTCAAAAGAACTAGCCTCTAGAGTGCTGCTCTACCAAGTGCCACATATGTAGTTCGGGTAAAGCCCTGAACCTTAGATGTGGAAATTTTTGTTTGTGTTATCCAGTCGCTAAATCATGTCCGATTCTCTGCGGCCTCATGGCCTGCAGCTTCCCTGTCCTCCACTATCTCCCAGAGTTTGCTCAAACCCATCCACCGAGTCAAGGATGCCATCCAACCATCTCATCCTCTGTTGCCTCCTTCTCCTCCTGTCCTCATTCTTTCCAGCATCAAGGTCTTTTCCAATAAGTGGGATTTTTTTTTTCTTACATACTTGTCTCAAGTCTTAATAAAAAATAGTGTCGTCTTTGCCCCCTAATACTCAAGTCTGAACCGCCCTGGTTGTATGTCAGGGATCTTAGTATGATTCATTTCCGTTCAAGACCAATTTGTGCAAGCCATATTATCTAATTCCGAAAGGCACACCCGCTGATCAGATCCGTGTAGAAGTTCTGTAGGACTCTTATCTGTATTTCTGATTCCTTAAGTGGAAGCCAGGCGGGGTCCTGAGCGCATGAAGGATAAAGCCGGGGCAGAGACACTTTTATTGTGAAGTACAGTCCCGCTAGGCAGATGGCAGAAAGGAAGCTCTGACCGATGTGTGGGTTTGTGGAGGGCAGCCCTGAGAGACAGAACAAAGCAGTTGGTCGAGTGGCTCAGTGAACCAGGAAAACAATAGTAAGAAGCAGGGCTGGAGTTTGCTCCTGGTCTGTATCTCCCCAAGTCGAGAAGTAACTGAGCTGGAGCTGGGAAGCACGTGGGGCCTGGCTCCAGACACTCTCAGAGGGCTGCGGGGTTCACTTCCTGTTGCTGTGTAACAAATGACCACATACCCCCAGCTCCAGACAGCACCCATGTATTATCTCCCAGTTCTCGGGGTCAAGAGTCAGGCAGGCTCAGCCGGGTCCTCTGTGTAGGGTCTCACCAGGCTGCAGTCGCGGTGCCCGTCAGTCTGTCCTGGCCCCTGCAGGCTTGCAGGGAGGCTCTGCCCTCTGGCTCTCAAGGTCAATGGCAGAATGCGGTTGCTTGTAGCTGTAGGACTGGGGTCCCAGTTCTCCCCGCAAGGTGTTCCCAGCTTCTGGAGCCCATTCTCACGTCTTTGCCCTGTGACTCCAGAGCCAGAAGGAAACTTCCTCTAGCCGAATCCCTTTTGGGGCTAGAATTTCTGATCTTGCTTCTGCTGTGAGAGAGAGAAATCTCTGCTTCTAAACGGCTTGTGATTTGCTTAGGCCACCCAAATCGTCTCCCTTTCTTGAAGTCACTGATTAGTGACCTTCATCACATCTTCCCTTTTGCCACAGAAGTCACATAATCCTGGGTGTAAGGCCAAGGGCAAAGGTCATGGGGCTTAGGATTCCAGCAAGCACCGCTGCCCAGGGTATGGTTCCATCTGACCTTGAAATGATACCTGGAGATCCAGGGTCTCACGCCCGAAAACTTTCACTGAGAGTAGAGGTGAGGGGTGGTGAGTGACACAGAAAGGAAGTGTTCTCCAGGCAGCGAACTGAGAAGGACTTTTGGAGGCAGAATCAGAGGAGGAATTTGGCTCCAGCATGTTTGCTGAGAAGCTTTTTTGCGAGGCCCTGGAAGCATTAGAATAATAAAGGACAACATGGGGTCCCTGCTGTTTCAGAATCCACAAGCTACTACAATTATGAGATCTCGCCTAGACTGGATGTCCTGTCCTGACCAAATGTGTACCCCAAGAAAGCTGCAAAACTTCAGGAAAATGCATTTAATATTTTACCAGCCTACCTGAGTGACCACTGCCGCAGCCACCTCCAGCTTTCTACAAAGGGGGTCCCTCAGGCCCTGAGAAATAGGGACTTCAGAGCTAAGGCTGTGGTTCTCCAAGGGCCCCAAGGCCTCAGGGTGCTCCGGCAGAAGCGGCAGCAGAGCAGGGCCAAAAAGCCTCTCCTTACAGAGAAAGGGCGTTTATGGAGGAGAAGGGGCCCCAGGAGGCTCCCTTGCTCAGATCCATCATAAACTATCAAAGGTGGGTAGTGCCCTGTGTTATTTCAGAATATCTCCAGAGTCATGAATGCCTCAGTCTCCCTCATAAGACCACAGTTCTTTATTTTACCTCTTCCCAATGCGTAAATTCTTTCCCAGCAGCAGAGCAGGCCAAAAAGCCTCTCCTTACAGAGAAAGGGCGTTTATGGAGGAGAAGGGGCCCCAGGAGGCTCCCTTGCTCAGATCCATCATAAACTATCAAAGGTGGGTAGTGCCCTGTGTTATTTCAGAATATCTCCAGAGTCATGAATGCCTCAGTCTCCCTCATAAGACCACAGTTCTTTATTTTACCTCTTCCCAATGCGTAAATTCTTTCCCTTTTTTTCATTCTTTTGTGGAAACAAAAAGCAAGTCCTTCACACTGGTTTCACGATAATATGTCATATATCGCTTTCTTCTGAGCATTCAAATAACTAATGTTTGGAACTTTTCTTATTACTCAGTAGAATCTGGACCTGAGGCAAAAAGTCAGATAAACATGGAGCTCTGGAAAAGCTATGCTCAGAAAGATGTGGGAGCAAGGGTGGTAGGTCAGATGCTTTCTGCTCCCTTCCCCTTTTTGACAACCTGCCATGTGCAGTTTTACAGGTTGCTAACTGCACAAGGGCGCTGTGTACCCTCCATCTGCCAAGTTATGCTTCTGGGCACAGAAAGGGCATCTTGTTCTAATTTAAATAAGGTACTCTGCAAACTTGTGGGGCCCTGCCCTGTGCACCTGCTCTCTTTATCTTGAGCTTGTGGGCCACAGTGAATTAGGTGACAAGTAATCAATCTCTTAGACAGAAAGCAGGGAAGGGGCAGTGGAGACAAGAAGGAAAGCCAAGGAAACAATTCTTAGGAGGAATCAATAGGAAAAGGCAGGGGGATGGAAATGAGGTGGTCAGTCTTAGCACCTCCTAATTAGGAGTTTAGGAAACACGGTTTGCCCTGTTCAGCAACCACAGACTAGAAAATAAGCACTGTTTGTAAAATAACACTTCATGTTCAGTCAGCTTCATAATCGCATTGTGCTGAAGCTGATAGATGTGGAATCAAGCTGAATGCCTTTTTTTTTTTAGTTTAATTTAATTTAATTTAATTTTTTTTTAATTTTTGTTTAATGCTTATCCCATTTCACAGTACTGTATTGGTTCTGCCACACATTGACATGAATCAGCCACAGGTGTAGACGATCTCCCCATGTTAAAGCCCCCTCCCACCTCCCTTCCCTGCCCATCCCCCCAGTTCATCCCATACACCGGCCCCTGAATGTTACCTTTTTTGTTTAGTTTACTTGCTTCTGTTGTTGTTTTGGTTTGGGTTAGTGTAGGCCCTTGGGATACCTTTGTATATTCCACGAATACTTCTTGGTACTGATTCTGTTCACGGCACTCTCCTGGTTCTTACATATAGTTCTTGTGTAGAGTGGTTGTCAATCTGTAGAGTCTATAAAAATCACCTGGGCAACATGTTAAGAATGCAGCTTTCTGGGCCCTCCCTCCATACAGCTGCAGCATCTCTGAAGCTACAGTTTGGTCAAACACTCAGGCAGTTCTAGAGATACAAGGACAACACTTTGAGAAAGGTTGCTAGAGGGATGAAGAGTATAACCCAGAGTTCTTGTCCTCAAAAAGCATGTCAGGGAATAAAAGTAGACATATCTCAAGATTAATAAGACACAACAGCACATGCTGTGGAGAAGGCAATGGCACCCCACTCCAGTACTCTTGCCTGGAAAACCCCACGGACGGAGGAGCCTGGTAGGCTGCAATCCATGGGGTCGCTAAGAGTTGGACACGACTGAGCGACTTCACTTTGACTTCTCACTTCCATGCAGTGGAGAAGGAAATGGCAACCCACTCCAGTCTTCTTGCCTGGAGAATCCCAAAGACAGAGGAGTCTAGTGGGCTGCCATCTATGGGGTCGCACAGAGTCAGACATGACTGAAGCAACTTAACAGCAGCAGCAGCAGCAGCAGATGCTAAAGAACTAGATGAGTAATAGAGAAAATAGGTAATAGGTGAGATATTGTATGAGGAGAAGAAGAATATTCCTAAACAGAATTTAAAGAAGATTTCAAAAAAGAGATTGGATTTCAACTGGGCTTTTAATAGGGGGAAGAGGGCATTTCAGGTGGGAGAAATAGGTGAGTAAAGGCATTGCAATCTCATGCGGTGACAGCTCAAAGCAACTTAAGGAACACTGAACTGGTATCTCCTCATTGCATCATTGGTGATCCCTCTTGAAACCACAGCCTCATTCTTCTTCCTTATTAGGCTGCTTTTAAGAATCCTTTATAAGAGGTTGCACATGTACATGTAAAGAGAGATTAATCCGTGTTTAAATATATGCATGAATTATGTATAATTTCAACCTGATCTAAGTGTCTCTATTGTTGAAAAATTATATGGATTCCAAATGGCTTCCAATTATTAAATTCAGATGCCAGAGCCTTTCATTAACAGTGAACTTTTGGGAGGTGTACTTTTTTGGCTTTGTATACATTCCTTCAGAAGTGGTAGGCCTACAGACATCTCAAACTACAGTGCCAATCAGTGAAATAACGGAAATGGTCACACAATTAGATGTGAAGTCATTCTCTCAACCTTTGGCAGTGTGGAGCCTTTGTTTATTCATATGACCCATACTTGCAGTTCATTCTTTTTAAATGGATTACTATCCCAAGTGTTTTGATTGGAGAGTATTTATACTTGTGTTTTATAGTTCTTTTTCACTCAATTAATTTTGAAAATCAGAACACAATTTCAGAAAATGTATTTATTCAGATCAGAAGGAAATGAAGAGAATTCTCTCTTGCTGATACTCACGCTAAATACAAAGTGAGGAAAGCGGATAGTTGTATAGTATCGCAGGACTCTGAAGTACAAATTGCTGCCATGGGTTTTTAAAGTGATAAATAAATGTGGCATGGCTTTAGCTAGAGAGTGTATCTAAAGTTGAAAGTTTATAAAGTTTATAACTGCATGGATAGAAAAACTGTTAGTGGAGATAAACTTATTTATTCTGTACAGGTACACTCATAATTTGTCAACTTTTAAAAATCACCAATTATTGTTCTATTCATGTGTGCCCAGGACAATTCTGAGCCCTCTGAGCTACAGCTAATACTATATTGTGTGAGTGAGTGTGTGTGTGTGTGTGTGTGTGTGTGTGTGTGTGTGTTTGAAGAAACTGTTCTTATGACTTTGCTTCTAGAATGTGACCATGTCAAATATTTTTAATCATAATTAGCATTAATTTCTAGCAAACTGATCTCCACTGTTATATGGCCATTCTCCATCTATTACGTATATGTGTATATTTGTGTGTGTATGTACATATACAATTTTTTCACATATGCATCATATTCGAAGTTTCCTTGAACAGCTTTCCCAGCCTGGTTTCATACTGATTGCTCATTTAAGAATTGGTCTGCTCTCTCTTCTCCGCCTCACTGGAAACAGTTTTCTCTCAAGCAAGGTGGGTGCCTCCCAGGGCACTCTGCTTTCCTTCCTGTCTTGGTTCCTGCGCTGTTGTTGGTGCTTCTTTTGTGCATTTCCCAGGATCTAGCAGACAGCAGAGCATGTGTCTACTACTCTGTAAATTCTGCCCTGTACCTTGGGTGAGGCAGCCCTCGAGTCCCCTTCCTATCTCCAAATTGATCAGCTTGTGGATCCCAATATACAGACACACAGGCACAAGCCCCTGGGGTACCCTTTCCTGCTCACCAGGATGTGACTTCTTTCTCATTGCTTGAACAGTGGATCTCAATTCACGGCTTCCAGGCAGTACATGGCCGAAAATTCTAAATATTTAATCTCTGGTGCAGATTTAGTACAGTTGGCTGATATCCTTTCAGTTAAAAAAAATTGTAGATGAAATACGAATATACTGCTAGGCTTTTCATCTGCATTAATAACTAGTATTTTCCAGATACTATGTTTCTGCATTTTCAGGGACACAGTCTGATCAAGATTCTGTACAGTATTTACTATTTCACACAATATGCAGTTCCTGAGATAGCTATATAATTTTGAATGCTGAAAAGTTTGCTTTTCCCTCTCACACATCTGTTTTGCTTTATGCAAGAGAAATTTCTCATGCCAGAATGACTTTCAGTGGATGTAGGCAATCTGCTTTATGTTGAGCCTCTCCAATTCACAGATGCAAATGTTTAAAAAGCAGTGAGGTTAACATAGTTATTTCTCCATCTGAAACGTCCCCAGTCACTACTTTTGTCCTGAAAAAAAAAAAAAATCTTATTGTGTTATAAATCCATTGTGTGTAATTCTTACAGCGTTGCCTCATAATTCTCCTATAAGGATTGAATTAACTCTTTAGTGGCCTCCTAGGATGAATTTAAAATCCTCCTACTTTATATTGCTGGTTCCACTGTGTCTTCTTAATATAACTTAGGTTCTTAGGAAGAGAATAAGGGATGTAGTTTCAGTACCCAGAACAGAATCCCATTAACCAAAAGAGCCACCCCTAAAAGTTTAACCTTATTAATGTGTGCCCTTTGTTATTAAATCAACAAATATTGCTTTACTCTGCAAGGAAGTGTGGGCAAGGCAAAGATAATATATGGATGCCCACCTCAGGAAATGTGCAGTCTAGCTGGACAGATGAACCCTAAAATAACAGACAGTGCATGCTGAGTGTCAACTGTCCTTGGGTTCTGCCCTAGAAGAAGGGAGAGCCCTCCGCGTGTCATACCCACTGCTCCAGACACACGCTCCAGACCCTAAACTGAACCCAGCCATTCAGGGCCTGGATTCTCCACAGCAATGTACCCAACTTTTCTGGAATAGCTAAGTTGTTGTGTGGTATAAAGCCTTTTACATGGCAAGAAGTTTAAGTATGTTAACAGTTGGTCAAAGATTCAAAGCCTTTGAGAGCTTGAGAGAAATCTAAACACAGTCATTTTCTGATGCAGTCGAACATGGGAGTGTCCGGTGGTTGAAAGTTCCGAAAACTCTCAAAGCACAGGAAAGCTGAGTGCAGATTCTGGTTGAAGATGTTTGACAGAGTCCCTGGTGGCAGTGACTGCAGAAGGAAGCTTTTGTGTTTTCTCAAAACGCGTCCTCAAGAAAAGCTCGAAAGCCATTCCATGCTAATTATAGTTGTGTGATTGAAGGTACAGCTCTGTTGATGTCTAGGATTAGAATGGCAGAGTGCATCCCCCAGAACATGAGCTCACATGGAAAAAACAGACAAAATCCACCCTCCACCCCCACCCCCACCAAACTGACTTGGCAGAAACCTGTCTGCTTTTTGAAACGAAATGTAGGTTTCCAAATTCTCTAGACAATCTCTTTCCAAAGCAGATGAGAAACAAATATCTCAAAGGCACCAGCTTCATGTTTTTAGTTCAAAGAGTTTTCACTGTGCTGTTTCTGTCTTTTCACAACTAGGGTTTCCCTGAATTTCTTGTACCAATGGCCCTAGAAATTCATGGAATCAGAGAGCTGGTTTGGGACACCATTGGAATCACTTCCGTTCTTACTTTCCCTCCTGCCCTGACTCCCTGCATAACAGGCTCTGTCTGTGCCCATCCCCAAAAAAGAAATAACTGTCCTACTCAGAGCACTTGCAGGAGAGACAGATTGACATTCTGCCTCTGTAGGGAGATGGGGGGTGGGGGAGGTGAGGCATGGGGTGACAGGAAGTTGGAGGAGTGAATAGACATGAGGAGAGCAAGTTTGCAAAGGATAAGGTGGGGAGCAGCGCCTTTTCTTCCAACACAGCAGGTGGACCACTGTCTTCCTGATCCAGGGCCCAGGGGAAAGCTCGCCATGCCAGCTCTCTAGATTGAGGTTTTGAAGGGAAGCAAGGGAAATGGACAGGGGATGAGGCTTAAGCCCTGCTTGTACAGTCTACACCTTCCAACATCCCAGCAGGTGCCAACATCCTGCTGCCACCCTCTGAGACCAAGGGTCCTAGAGTCAGCTGAAATCACAGGGCCAGACAACTTGGGGCTTAAGATGTGCATCAATGGGATGGGGTTCAGGGCCAGGCCCACAGGCCTGCTGAGGCGGGGGCAAGGCAGGCCACAGGCCTCACGGACAGGTTGCCAGGATGTGGTTGTCAGAGCTGGAGCCCAGGGGCAGACGCCTGCAGACAACAAGTGTGGCCAAATGCCCTGTACCAAAGAGCTGCAGAGTCGCTGCTCATGGCTCTGCCAGCTCCAGCTGAAGGCAAAGAAGTGCTGCTCACACGGGAGCGGAGCCAGACCTAACAGCCCCTACTCTCCTCCCCAGACATTATCCAGAATCACTCATGTCCTTGTTTGTTCCTGGTTTGTTCCAGCTCTTTCTGGGGACTGGGCCTTGGTGTAGACATAGGAGAGAGTCACCCATGATCCATGCCCAAAGGTCTATCACCAGATGCTTCTCCTGCTGGCTGGAAGTGGGCCTTAAATCCTCTCCGTGAGACTTGCCTGCCCGATGAGCATCCCTCAGTGAGAGCTCAGGGCTGCTGCCGATGGAGCCGGGTCTGAGTCCACCCTGCAGAGGACCCCCAAGGGGGGCCCAGCCACGGGGTCCAGGCCTATTTCCTGACCTGCCCACCACTGGCTCTCCTCTCAGCCACGCTGTGTTCTTCCTGTCCCCGCAAAGATGCCATATGCTTTCCTGCCTTTGAGCATTTCCACATGCTCTTCCTTTTGCCTTGACTGCCCTTTCTTGCCTTCCTCTGCCCGAAAGAATCTGCCTGATCCTTTGAGATCCAGTTCAGACATACTCTTCCTCAGTAAAACATTCTCCGCCAACACCACCACCTCCTTTTCTGGCAGAATTAAGTCCTCATTGCTCCTTCCTCAGTGACCACTCACCATCTATATGTACCTCTAGCCCTTGATGGCCAGCTAGTTCATGCACATTTTTGGTTAGATTCCAAACATCTCAAAGACAGGGACCTGAATATCTGTCCATTCATCTTTGTGTTCCCTCCCCGCATATAGATGGTAATTTACACATCTTATTGCAAATCTGTTTGTAATTTACCTAGAACTTGGTTTGTAATTTACACCTCTTATTGCAAATCTGTTACCTGGGATGCAAGCCTTTAGCACTCATTAACGTTTTAGCTCTGGCTCATTGAGAAAGTCAAAAGCAAGGGCAAGTGGAATAGCTAATATTTATGCCTTTCTATGTGCTGCCTTCATCTCACTCCACATCCACCAGGAGAGTCAGCCAGGACATCACTGGCCCTGCAGAGAGGGAGTGGACAAGGGGGGCGGGTTCCTTCCAGTGACACTGCAGAAGGGGTGTGGGTGTCAGCCAGTTCTGAGAGCTGAGCTGAGCTGTCCTGGAGCTGGAGTGAAATTGGTCCCTGGTGGCCTTCCGAAATATTTGGCTTTCTGGAGCTGCCCGTGGCTCGGGAAATCAGGTCAAGGCTTTCGTGGGAGTGATTCTCTGTGCTAGGAGGTATGAATGCAGCATGAGGTGAGTCTCCCCCACCCAGTACAGGGTGTGCCCTGCGAGCGTGTGCCCAGAGCCAGCTACGCACCCCAGGACGTGTCCTAGGACAGTGCCCTCCTGGCCCCCTGGAGCTGATGCAGGCCTTGTCAGAAAAAATGGCTTAAAAACCATGCCGAGTCAGACGTTTGAAAAGTAACTGATGTCATAGTCCATTCATGCTTCTGTAACAAAGTAGCGCACACTAGGTGGCTTATAAACAGCAGGCATTTGTTTCCCACAGTCCTAGAGCAGGGAAGTCCCAGTTCAGGGTACCAGAAGGGTCACGGCCTGGTGCAGGCCCGCTTCCTGATTCACAGCCGTGCCTCTCCCTGTGCCCTACGTGGTGGAAGGGAAAGAGAAGTCTCCAGAGTCTTTTTATAAGGGCACTAATCCCATTCATGAGGGCTCCACCCTCTTGGCTTAAGCACCTCTCAAAAGCCCTGACTTTTAATACCATCACCTTTGGAGGGGAAGGGTCTCAACATGTGAATTTTGAAAAGACAAACAGTCTTTTCAAACACTCAGACCACAGCACTGGATATGTGAAGCTATTAGAGAATTAATGTTCTAGGAAACATTGTTCATCTTTGGCCATTAAGTTATTTAAAATGTGATTATAGAATTGTGATTATGCTTTTTTTAAAAAGAATCCTTGTCTTTTATAAAAAGTATATTAAAATATTTATAGGTAAATGTTATGATGGCTGGGATTTGCTTTGACACAGTGTAGGAAGGAGGGGGAAGCAGGTGAATATGGAAGGTTGGCCACAGTGGACAATTGCTAGAGTTGGGTGCCTTGGTCTTTGTTATGCTGTTCAGTCTGTTCTTGTGTATGTCTGAAATTTTTCATAATAGGATTTTTCTAAAGCATTTAGGGGGAAAAAAGCTGGAAATAAGGTTATTGTGTTCTCATCCCCTCAATTCTCCAATTCGCTTTATTATGTCTCTTTGCCTCATCCAAGACACCTCTGAGGGTTAGAGAAGAGGACTGAAGTTATTGGTTTCTCCAGCACCTTCTTAAGAGGCCTTCCTTCAGGTTTCCCAAGAGGGGTGTGGGTGTCAGCCAGTTCTGAGAGCTGAGCTGAGCTGTCCTGGAGCTGGAGTGAAATTGGTCCCTGGTGGCCTTCCGAAATATTTGGCTTTCTGGAGCTGCCCGTGGCTCGGGAAATCAGGTCAAGGCTTTCGTGGGAGTGATTCTCTGTGCTAGGAGGTATGAATGCAGCATGAGGTGAGTCTCCCCCACCCAGTACAGGGTGTGCCCTGCGAGCGTGTGCCCAGAGCCAGCTACGCACCCCAGGACGTGTCCTAGGACAGTGCCCTCCTGGCCCCCTGGAGCTGATGCAGGCCTTGTCAGAAAAAATGGCTTAAAAACCATGCCGAGTCAGACGTTTGAAAAGTAACTGATGTCATAGTCCATTCATGCTTCTGTAACAAAGTAGCGCACACTAGGTGGCTTATAAACAGCAGGCATTTGTTTCCCACAGTCCTAGAGCAGGGAAGTCCCAGTTCAGGGTACCAGAAGGGTCACGGCCTGGTGCAGGCCCGCTTCCTGATTCACAGCCGTGCCTCTCCCTGTGCCCTACGTGGTGGAAGGGAAAGAGAAGTCTCCAGAGTCTTTTTATAAGGGCACTAATCCCATTCATGAGGGCTCCACCCTCTTGGCTTAAGCACCTCTCAAAAGCCCTGACTTTTAATACCATCACCTTTGGAGGGGAAGGGTCTCAACATGTGAATTTTGAAAAGACAAACAGTCTTTTCAAACACTCAGACCACAGCACTGGATATGTGAAGCTATTAGAGAATTAATGTTCTAGGAAACATTGTTCATCTTTGGCCATTAAGTTATTTAAAATGTGATTATAGAATTGTGATTATGCTTTTTTTAAAAAGAATCCTTGTCTTTTATAAAAAGTATATTAAAATATTTATAGGTAAATGTTATGATGGCTGGGATTTGCTTTGACACAGTGTAGGAAGGAGGGGGAAGCAGGTGAATATGGAAGGTTGGCCCAGTGGACAATTGCTAGAGTTGGGTGCCTTGGTCTTTGTTATGCTGTTCAGTCTGTTCTTGTGTATGTCTGAAATTTTTCATAATAGGATTTTTCTAAAGCATTTAGGGGGAAAAAAGCTGGAAATAAGGTTATTGTGTTCTCATCCCCTCAATTCTCCAATTCGCTTTATTATGTCTCTTTGCCTCATCCAAGACACCTCTGAGGGTTAGAGAAGAGGACTGAAGTTATTGGTTTCTCCAGCACCTTCTTAAGAGGCCTTCCTTCAGGTTTCCCAAGCATGTTTAAGGCCTTTGTAAAGAAGATGCTTTTCCTCCCCACCTTGGTCAGGTCGGGTGGGGACAGCCCTGAGTCCCGGACAGCAGGTCAGCACTGGGCCTTGCCTCCTGCTGAGACACAGAATGTACCTCTCCCTGGAGTTAATGGGAGAGATGCCTTGTTGATGACAGGTTATGGAAGAGAAATATACCCCTTCATTGTGCCTGTATCCCAAGGGAGCTGGCAAGGGCACTGTTTTAGGAAAGACCCCTCCTTTAATGGGCCTAACCCCACTTGGAAGCCAGCTGATAGAGCCTGGCGACCACCAGCTGTGTAGGAGCGACAGGGTGGAGGGCAGGCTCAGCACTGAATTATGTAATCTCTCCAATGTTTCCATTTTGTCTTCCTCCACAGACTAGATGCTCTGAAGTCCATTAGCTTAATGTTTTGCAGAGTGGATTTCCATCAGTCTCATATCCACCAGCCCCCTGTTTCTTAAACATCCTCCTTTGCACGTGCACACACACACATACACACACACACACACACACACACACACTCCATTTGGGAGTTGGGTCACTCCATGACCCAACTTTTCACCTATGCAGCCTAGAGACATGGTTGCAAGAGAGCCGAGAAAGGCTAGCTCATTGAGGGTGACAGGGAGTGGAGGAGTAAACATGGCAAGTGTGTGCCAACTGGTAGAGTCTTAAATGGAACCATATAAGGCCAAGAGTTTGGGGGAACCCCCTGTGGAGTTAACATCTTGTCTAGAAGGCTTCTTGTGTCTTCCTAACTTCCTGTCTAGAAGACTTTTGTGTTCTATCTATAAGGGCACGGCTTGGAGGAAGGTGCCAAAGCCATATTCACATTCCAGAGGCCGTAGAGCTGTAGGTGGGGACCAGTACAGTGGACTACTAACTTGGGGTCCAGGAGAAGCTGAGGTTCAAGAAGAATGAGGCAAACCTCTCAGGCTGGAATGCAATCTGAGTACATGTAAAGGGCTGTGCTTGGGCCCCTCTGCACAGAGCAGAGTGAGAAGGAATCTCTTAACTGGGAACTCAATATGAGGCACCAGAATGATGGCACTGCAGAAACCCACGCACACATTTTTAAAAATCCGGTTGCATGGATAATTGAGATTGAAAGCATCGATACCATAGTATGTCCAGAAGGGTCAATCTTGACACTATAATTTATTTCCTGTAAGTTCTGGAGGGGGTCATCTCAATAGTTAGCTGCTGTTGCTGCTGCTAAGTCACTTCAGTCATGTCCGACTCTGTGTGACCCCATAGATGGCAGCCCACCAGGCTCCCCCGTCCCTAGGATTCTCCAGGCAAGAACACTGGAGTGGGTTGCCATTGCCTTCTCCAATGCGTGAAAGTGAAACGTGAAAGTGAAGTCGCTCGGTTGTGTCCGACTCTGTGCGACCCCATGAACTGTAGCCCACCAGGCCCCTCCGTCCATGGGACTTTCCAGGCAAGAGTACTGGAGTGGGGTGCCATTGCCTTAAAGATACGGTTATTTCTGTGCCTGCTCCTGCTGCCTGATCCTGTGTGTTGCACGCAGAAGTTGGACCACAAAGATCTTTCCTATTGAGCCTCATGGCTCCTTCAGGGATCAGATTGTTATGCATGTCAGGGGGCACTGTGACTCTGTGTTGTTTTTCATTTCCTCTGAGTAGTGGTTAGCTTTGCTGTTGTCTCCTTTAACTTCCTAAGTGACCCAGTAGCGGGGGGAGCGGGGGGGGGGGAACAGGAAGATGGGGCCAGAGTAGCTTTTATCATCATCATCATCATCATCATCACAGTGAAGGCCACTGTATTTTCCCTAAAGCAGGTGCCAGGCACAGGCTTAGCACTTTATATTCACTGGCCCTTTTAATCCTCACAGAAACGCCAGAGAGATACATGTTGATGTTGCTCCTATTTTATAGGGAAGCACAGCTTAGAAGACTTAAGGCATTTGCCCAAGGCTGCAGAGCCAGACGGAGAAGGCAATGGTACCCCACTCCAGTACCACACACCTATGGACACCTTATCTTTGACAAAGGAGACAAAAATAAACAATGGAGAAAAGATAATCTCTTTAACAAGTGGTGCTGGAAAAACACCAATACAGTATATAAATGCATATATATGGAATTTTAAAAGATGGTAATAATAACCCTATTATGCGAGATAGCAAAAGAGACACAGTACAATGAACAGACTTTTGGACTCTGTGGGAGAAGGCGAGGGTGGGATGATTTGAGGGAATAGCATTGAAACATGTATATTACCATTTGTGAAATAGATGACCTGTCCAAATTTGATGCATGAAACAAGTCACTCAAAGCCAGGGCACTGGGACAACCCAGAGGGATTGGATGGGGGGAGAGGTGGGAAGAGGGTTTGGGATGGGGGACACATGTACACCCATGGCTGATTCATGTCAATGTATGGCAAAAACCACCACAATATTGTAAAGTAATTAGCCTCCAATAAAAATTGGCTTCCCTGGTGGCTCAGAGGTTAAAGCATCCGCCTCCAATGCGGGAGACCCGGGTTCTATCCCTGGGTCGGGAAGATCCTCTGGAGAAGGAAATGGCAATCCACTCCAGTATTCTTGCCTGGAGAATCCCATGGACAGAGAAGCCTAGTAGGTTACAGTCCACAGGGTCTCAAAGAGTCAGACACGACTGAGTGACTTCACCTTCACCAAAAATTAATTATTTGTTTTTTTAAAAGAAATAAAATTAATGAATAAAACAAAAGGATCTATTTCTTACTAATCACTCCTCCTTCTTGTCTTACTAAATCTTCAACATGTGCCTGGTATAAAATCACGTATCCAGTATGAAAATGTAGATGATCACAATGAAATAGTAACTTCCCATGGGTTTTGCTGGCTTAATTCTGCCCTCACATGTAGCTAAAATGTTAGATTTCCACCACAGATAAGAGGGAAATGCAGAAAGTAACTCATCAGACAGATAAACCTGATATGACTGTAGGACTCAGTCAGATGCTTTCGTTATACAATCCGGCAATCAACCTGGAAAACCCTTGGTGTTTTTGACTCTCCCTTCCAAACGGGCTTTATAATTTACTTAGGGTCTCACTCTCCAGTACGCATCCCTTGGAGTAAACCAGTGAGGACTGTCCTGTTTCTAAGAAACCATGTCTGTGTGGCGTTCTCACAAAACCTGGCAGCCAAGGTTGAGGCCTCCCCTCTACCCCAATTAGTGATCTCTGGCCAGGAGATAAGGGAGCATTTCAGATAAAATTATTCAATAAATATTTATAGGGCTCTTACTGAGCTAAGTCCTAGGAATTTTAGAGGAACTTGATGATCTCGTCCCTGCCAAGGGGCGTTGATTTTACAGGAGATTCGGCAGCTCTGTGGACGGCTGCTGAGCAGAGAGCCCTCTGAGTGAGCCGGGAGGTGGGAGGCAGGCCGACATCGCCCGCCAACCCCGTGGGAACAGCAGGGCCACAGGGCCGTCAGCACCTGTGACAGTGGGACTGCCTACTTTGCCTCCTCTCCAGGGGCCACTCTGAAAGCACCTGGCTAATTACCATTTCCACTGCTGCCTTGGGTGGTTGGCTTCAGTGCATTAATTACCTGCTGGGTCAAGAGACTTCCGCTGCTCCCTCTGAACTCTGGCTTTTTTTCCTCCCAGTGGCTGCGGCACCCTGCTTGTGAAGTCAGAATAGTTCCTTGGCTTCCTTTTCTTCTGTGTCACATGAAAATCAGGCAGTTTCCAGCTTTCCGCTCTTCTCTAACTTTGTCATTGTTGTTCAGCTGCCCAGTCGCATCTGACTCTCTGCAACCTCATAGACTGCAGCACGCCGGACTTCTCTGTCTTTCACCATCTCCTGGAGTTTGCTCAAGCTCATGTCCATCAAGCTGGTGAAGCCATCCAGCCATCTCATCCTCTGTCGTCTCCTTCTCCTCCTGCCCTTGATCTTTCCCAGCATCAGGATTTTTTCCAATGAAAATATCATTCAGTTCTTCGCATCAGGTGGCCAAAGAATTGGAGTTTCAGCTTCAGCATCCGTCCTTCCGGTGATATTCAGGGCTGATTTCCTTTAGGATGGACTGGTGGAATCTCCTTGCAGTCCAAGGGACTCTCAAGAGCCTTCTCCAGCACCACAGTTCAAAAGCATCAATTCTTTGACGTTCAGTCTTCTTCATGGCTCCTAACTTACCCTCTACTCTTTGCCCTTGGAGAAGCTTATGCAATTACATCAACCAAATTCTCTAACCTCAGTGGCAGGTGGGTTTGGAAGGGGTGCCAAGGCAAGGAGAAGAATGCAGTTGTTTGGAAACAAAGCCCCCTGAGCTGGAGTGAAACAGTCTTTTTCTTTCACAGTTGGGTTATATCTGCGTGAGCACTGACTGATCCCCAGAGAGAATCTCTCCCCTGGTGTTTGTTTCTTTTGGCAGGAGTCTAATTCTGCAAGTATCTTAGGTGATACCTGTGATTTCTTAGTTTCTCCTTGAAACTAAGGGGGTTTTCTTTTCTATCCTCAAACTGTTAATGGCTAAAGAGTCTTAGAGATTCAGGCACTCCTCTTATACCCGTGGCCCCCGGGATGGCCACTGCTCTGCCGGCGGCCTTCAGGTGTGGGGTAAGGCCACTGAAACAAAAGGCAGGCCCTTGCTAGACCCAGAGCTCCTGACCTGCAGGGACTAACATTGGAGCACAGTTCCTAGTACCTAGGAGATGCTCAATAAATAATCATTGGATGGAAGAAAACCAATTCCTGATACAGAACCAGGTTTAGAGTAAATGTTCAATAAGTATTTGTTGAAATATGAATAAATTACTGTGTTTCATGGAGGAAGAATTCCATCTTCATAGAGCTTGCCTCATTTGAACCTCCAAAAGGACTCGGGCTCAATAAACTAGAAAAACAGCCGTAGGCAGGGAGGCAGATGGCTGATCCAAGCCCTCCAGCTGAGAAGACCAGCATGGTTCCTGTGGGCCCTTGGACGCCCTGACCTCACAGACGCTCGCAGGAGTAGAACTGGCCTGGGGTGGTGGGTGGGGTGCAAATCCGAGGGATTCCTCTGCCCCCTTTGGCACTCTTTGCAGCAGCACATGGTATGCTGTGCCAGGCCCCAGCTTCAGTAGCTTAAGAGTCTAGTGGTGATCAAGGGAGTCAGGGGCATGTGTGGAGAGCACTCTAGAAGCAAATATTTCTTTTGCAAGAGCCCAGTAAGCTGTTGACTTTCTCTCAAGTGTTCAAAGGCTACCAGAGGACTGACAAGCAATTTAATCCTATTAACACAAGAAGTGTCCCCAGTGCAGAGGGAAATACACGATAGAGGAGTGTCAGTTTCTCCCGAGAGAGCCAGACGGTGAGGGGAAATCTGTCTTCCAGGTCCCAGGGTGCCTGCCCTGTGTTCTTCCAACACAAGCTCTTATCTTATCCGGCTAAGTACTTGTTTCACTCTCAGGAGAGCAAACACAGCCAAATAAGGATGTAGATGCTTCCTCATGTGTGCAGAACAGCCTCCTTCTCTTGGACCATTCAGGAGGAAAAACCCTGGAGTTAGCATCTTAGGAGATACCAGTTCACTGAAATCCATCACAGGAGCCTCACGAGACACCCTTAGATGGAGCAGTAGGACCGCAGGTTCATCCTGGCCACAAACTCCCTCTCAGCTCTCAGTGCAGACATAAGAGACTGCAGACTTTTAGTTTGGCCCAAATGCAGAGCTGGGTATTGGAGCAGCAGCTCCCACCTCAGACACCAACTAGCTAGGGCAGGGAGCTTAACTTCTACCCCCATCTCTACAAAGGGGGAGCTTGGGGTAGATGATGTCTAAGGTGCGGAGGGAGCTCTATCATGCTTCATTGAATAGCATTGGGTTGGCCAAAAAGTTCATTTGGGTTTTTTCTGTAACAGTGGAAAAACCTGAACAAGCTTTCTGGCCAGCCCAATACGTATCTCCTTAATTATCCTCGTGTCAGTCTCTGCACCTGATTCTTTTCCAGATGTCAGATCAAGACACAGATGCTGCCCCTGCATGTGTATTTCCCACAGTCAAGTATTGGCTGCTCCCGTCTGTCCGCCTGTCCCTACTTAGCTCCCTCCAAGTCTAACCCGCCTGGGAGCTCCAGCTCAGTCCCTTATTCCATAACATGTATCAGCTCACAGAGCTCAGTGCTTGGTAGTGCCCTGGGGAACAAAATGGTTATGGTCCCTGCCTTTTTTGGATCTTATACTTTTAGAGGGAGATATAGAAACAAAGTTATAGATGATTACAAATTGTCATGTGTATTATGATGAAAAATGAACAGGGTTTGACCTACTTTCATTTCAGAAGTGGGAAAAGACTGCCCTGAGGAAGTATTATTTGATCTGAGACACCTAGAGTGGGAGCTGGAGAAGGAAATGGCAACCCACTCCAGGATTCTTGCCTGGAGAATCCCAGGGACAGAGGAGCCTGGTGGACTGCTGCCTATAGGGTCGCACAGAGTCGGACATAACTGAAGCAACTTAGCATGCATGCATGCATTGGAGAAGGAAATGGTAACCCACTCCAGTGTTCTTGCCTGGAGAATCCCAGGGACAGAGGAGCCTGGTGGGCTGCCGTCTATGGGGTTGCACAGAGTTGGACACGACTGAAGTGACTTAGCAGCAGCAGCAGAATGGGAGTTAACCAGGCTGGGTTGTAGAAAGAAGAAAGAGTTGTGCTCTAGGATAAGAGAAGCGCAGATTCAAAGACACCTACAACCGGGAAGGGCCATCCAGAGGAACAGAGCTCAGGGTGCCCACGGTGCTGAAAGACACCAGTGTGGCTGGAACATACTGACAAGAGAGTGGCTGGGACCAGAGAAGGGATGGATTCGCTAAGATAGTGCAAGCACGGGACACAAACCAAACTCTGTGACAATCCAGGCATTTCTCATTTGTGCAGAGTACCAAGTGGGTCCTCCTGAGCAACAGACAGTTCCCTGCCCAGCAGTGTTTCAGGGGCCACAGCGCCTTCTCCCTTTGGCTCTGCCACTTTAAATGTGTGGCCCAGGCCGGCACGCTTGTCTCCATGGAAGGCTGTGCATCAGAGGGTTTTCTGGGCCCAGGCCTGCCTGGAGTTGTGCTCCCACACTGTCCACAGTCCGCTGGCCCACAGCAAGCTTCGAGGAGGCCAGGCAGCATGGGGGGTTTGTGATCCCAGGCGGCACAGCAGTGCAGGCCCCTGGGCCGCGCTGCAGAATGTAGGCGCTATCCCTCAAGCACCTGCGATACATCCATCGTCACGTCTAAGCCTCATTCATCATCCGCCTCAAAAGCAGCCTCTCCTCCAGCCTTTGCTGCTGCTTTCAGTGATGCCGTTCATGTGGCCCAGGCCGGCACGCTTGTCTCCATGGAAGGCTGTGCATCAGAGGGTTTTCTGGGCCCAGACCTGCCTGGAGTTGTGCTCCCACACTGTCCACAGTCCGCTGGCCCACAGCAAGCTTCGAGGAGGCCAGGCAGCATGGGGGGTTTGTGATCCCAGGCGGCACAGCAGTGCAGGCCCCTGGGCCGCGCTGCAGAATGTAGGCGCTATCCCTCAAGCACCTGCGATACATCCATCGTCACATCTAAGCCTCATTCATCATCCGCCTCAAAGAGCAGCCTCTCCTCCAGCCTTTGCTGCTGCTTTCAGTGATGCCGTTCCAGACCCCGCAGTCCTTTTCCCCACTCTGTGGTCTGTAGACTCCTTCTGCCTCCCAGGCCTGGACTCTTTCAGTACTGCTTGCCCAGCAAGGCCCTTTGATATTAGGTTCTTCGGCTCTGCTGTGGGATGCTAACTTACACATCTGCAGTGTGAAGTAGCTCCTCCCTGTGACTGTTATTCCTGGCTGAGATGTGTTTGCAGTATCCAGTCATCTGGAAAGCTTCATATTCAGGTCATCGTGAGAGTGGAGATGAATCTGTCTAAAATGTGCCTTTCCTGCCTGCTCAAAATAATGTTTCCAGCTTCCAGTTACCTGCTGGGGAAAAAAAGGTCTAACTTCTATATTTTGGGGGAGATAAATCAACCTATCCTTTTCAAACTGGTCATATTCTAGACTCCCTCCAGCCAGCCAAGGTGTCCAACTATCCTCCAAAAAATTTTTTCCAAAATGCTCCATATTTCCTTGATTCTGCACCCATGCCCTTGGGCAGGACAGGTATTTCAAAGATGCTGACGTCCTATGACTTGAAGGTCACCAGCCTTCATCAGAGGCAGAGGCAGTAACCAAGTTAAAGTGGACACATAAGAATCACTACCAGTGAGTGCTTTCTGAGTCAGAACTATCCTCCAGAGTCAAGTAGACTTGGTGAATTCGTACCTCATACAGTTCCTCTCTGCTTGGGACATCCCTTCCTGCCCACCCACCTCTCCAAATCCTACCAATTATTCAGTGCCAGCACTCATGCCTAAGTCTCACCTTCTCTAGAAGCCTTCCTTTACCCCACCGACTAGAAAATAAGCTGTCTTTGGAGTCCTGTGACACTCCCCAAAGTCCTTTACACAGTGGCTTGCAAATACGAAGTACTTAATTAATGCTTAAATTATTAACATTATATTTTACCACTCCTTTGGCAGTTTTTTATGTTTTCTCTTTTACTGACACATATCCTTCCAGTTCATACTGAACTTCTGGAGTAGAGCTGCTTTCCTCAATATCTAAAACAGTACCTGGCACACCCTCAAAAACAGATGCGTAATTAATGCTTTTCTATAATTCCTATACCAGATGCCCAGAGCATTCCTTTTGATTTCTTGTGGTTGTGGTCGTTGTTGCTGTTGTCTGAATATATGATCCCTTCCAAGATGTAGAGCCTTTGGCCAGTTAGGGCAGAGTACAAGGTGAGTGTTCATGAACAATAGCTCGCTTCCCAGTGGTGTTTCAAGGACCACAGCCCCTTCCATCTGTGGTTCTGCTATTTTAAATGAGCAGTGAAGGCCACCATGCTTGTCTGCACGTAAGGTTGTGCACGAGAGGTTTTCTGGGCCCAGATCCGCTTGGGAGTTTTGGGAATTCCAGGCCCAAAGGGAGATCTTTGGGCAAAACACTTGAAGGGGAGCCGGCCAGTGCGTGCTCACCATCTGTGGGGACCTCGCTACTTTGTTTCTTCCACCCACTCAGGAGGCCAACTCTGGGTTTGTCATAAAGGATTCAGTTATAAATGTTACCATTTTCCTATTTACAATACATTTTCTCCCCAAGAAAGAGGTTTCAGGGAGTAGTGGCATTGCCTGAGGTCTGTCTTTTAAATATTTATTCTGTGGTTTCAAAATAGTTGCATCTATTTGCAACTATTTAGATGCATCATGCAGGGTCTTTCCTTGCGGAGGTGTGGACCACTCATTGTGTGTGGGCTCCAGAGCCAAGGGGCTTCAGGAGTTGAGGCACTCAGGCTTGAGATGTGGGATTTTATTTCCCCAACAGGGAATCGAACACTTGTCCCCTCCCTGCAAGGTGGATTCCTAACCACTGGACCACCAGAGAAGTCCCTGGAGGTCTTTTAGATTTTCCGTGTTATTAAGATTTTTCACATGAAAAACTGCAAGAACAGAGAAAGCATCAGACCAAAGAACCACGCGTGCGGGATCCTGGCTCTGGAGCCTGGATCACCAAAATCACCGCCGGGTGCATCCTCTCGTCAGCTGGGCCCCTGGTACAACAGCTGATCCCTCGTCAGTTCTAAACCTGCCTTCTTCTCAACATTCTTATTTACATCAGATGGGAAATTCAGTCCTGTCTTGTTTTTTCTCCCTATCTTAATTGATTTTCCATATGCAGGCCTCAGAAACAGAGCTTTGCTGTTCATATCCTCCCTTAATGTGATGAGGCTGACTCTAGTGTCAGGGGAAAGAGAAGAAGGGGGGGAGTTGTTAGAGGGGAGTCCCTCCCACCTGCTTTGGGCTTCAAAGAGGCAGCCCAGCTGCTGGGAAGAGAGTGTCTGTCCAGACAGGGCTGGCCAGCACGGAGTCACACTCTGCCCCTTGGAGAATCATGTGAGGTGCCTGACAGGCTGCATTCTCAGGAAGCTTGCAGGATTCTGGGTGTGACCATTAGTACAGGCTTTCTGGGAGAGGACCAAGGCTTTGGGAATCTCAGGCTGCCTGTGCAGTGGACTCCCATCGTCCAGCTGCCAGATTCAAACCAGCATCTGCAGACTCACGAGTGTTTAAGGCGGGTCTTCTCTGGAACCACACCTTTTTAAGCTGATCTGAAGCGTTTTGGGGACCTCTTTACCACTCAACTCACTCCATTGTCACTAACTCACCTGGTGAGCAAAACTCACCCTCTTTGCTGATGGTCTCGGATGTGTTTTCCAGTCCTCTGTGGAAAGTGTGCTCTGAATCCTGCTTCCTGTGAGAACCTAATAGTCTCAGAATATAAAACAGCCTTAGTCTCAACTGGGCTGCTGCCAAGAACTCGAGTAGTCTAGAAAGAGTTGTCCCAAATTTTTGCTTTTTTCCCTTTGGCAAGAGCACCTAGTGGTCCTCACTGCGCTGATTATAGGTTTGTGTAACATGCTGGGGTCTGGGCCACAGAAGAGCCGTGCTCTGGAGGGCTGTCCTTGGATGGGCGCCAACCAGCTGCAGTTTTCTGCACTGTACTTGTTGCTCCTGCTGCCCCGTTGGAGATCCGAGGTCGGGAGGGGCAGCATCTGCAGCTGCCCGCGAGCAGCCCGGCCCGCCTGACAGCCGTCACAGACGGGTCCCATGGGCAGAGCCCCCTTCCACATGAAGGATTAAATTAGCATTATTTCTTCCTCATCCGAAAACATGCTCAGAGCCTAGGCACTCTTTCCTGCACCCTGGAGAATGAACTGGGCGACACAGGAAGAGCCCAGCCTTCAGCAAGGCATCTTGGGCTGCGAAGCTTTCAGGCTGGGCTTTCACTAAAGGCCACGTTGGGGGCAGGGCAGTCTTTCCTTCTTTCATCCCCAGCCAGAGAACAGACGGCTGAGCCTCGTTCATGCTCATCATCTTAATCACAGGCTGAAGATGAATATTTTTGGTTAGTTTCCCTCTTTTTTATATATACACAGTGCCTATTTATAGCTATTTGCTGACAGACTCTACCAATTACTTGAAAAACTTGTATTTAGAGAGAGACAGACTGAACATGTGAGTTCAGCGGATCGCCGTGGTTCTGCATTAGATTAGCCCTTTGTGGGGCGGGATCAGCCTGGAGACAGTGGTTGGCACGTGAGCAGTGATGCCGGAGCTGGAAATGACCATCTGTTGCCATGTTTGCTGGAGGTTGATTAGAGAAAACCCACATTCTTCTCTGTTTTTTCATTTGTTTGTGTAGCAACTGCATTTCTTTTTAAAAATATTTATTTGTTTGTTTGGCTGGGGGTCTTAGCTGTCGCATGAGGGCTGTTTTTAGCTGCAGCCCAGAGTTAGTGGGCTCTAGTTCCCTGACTAGGGATTGAACCCAGGCTCTCTGCATTGGAAGGCTGGAGTCTTAGCCACTAGAGCAACGGGGAGTCCCTCTTCTCTTTTTATCCTTATTATTACCAGCTCACTGGATCCCCCTGTTACGCGTCTTACAGGCTTTATATGTTTTAAACCCAGTGGCAGCGCTGTCTCCGCAGCTGTCAGTGACATCCTATTTGCCAAATCAAGGCTCTCCTTCCCTGCTTTCTCATACTTCACCTCTCTTTGACATGAACCATTTTCTCCAGGGAACATTTCCCCTGGATGCGGAGGCATTCTTGTAGCTCACTCCTCCGCCTCCATCTTCGGGCTCTTTCCCTTTCTGCCTTGCCTTTCAAACATTGGTTCTCCCCAGGGTTCCATCCCCCACCCCTTTTCTCTTCTCAGTCCGTATTCTCTGCCTCTTTTTCTGCAACATGAAGAGGTGGAGATCTGGCATGCCACTTGGGAATCTAGGACTCGGCAGTAGGGCAGTCCGTGGGCAGCCACCTGGAGAAGCAAGCTCTCTTGCAGGCAGGCAGACCCACAGGCTTGCTCAGGCTCCCGGCCCTCCTCCTCATGCCAGCTACAGGGCTGAAGAGGGGCAGCGGGGCTCGTGGGAAGCTGAGACGCGGTGGAACCAGAGAGAGTACTTCAACTCTTGTCCACAGAAGAGAGGGGAGAAATAAGCTGAACCTGTTTTGACGGCCAAGGGCAGAAACAGGAGATGGATGTCAGATTCCCTACCTCCAAATGCAGGATTGCAGTGTAATTAGAAGGGCAACATGTGAGGCAAGGAGGTTGGGCTCCAGCTATGTGGCCCCTGGGTTAGAGACACAGGGAACTGGACAGACAGAAGAACCTCTGGGTAAGAGATGAGCCTATGGAGTCTAGCATACCCAAGGAAATGTTAAACATTGCGCTTGAGGGAGGGAAACATTGAAGAGATGAATGGAGAAAGGAGAAGAAACAAAAGAAGCTGGAAAATAAAATGACATGAGGTAGGAATGATAACGAACTCCGAGGGAGCAGTTTCTCTGAGCCAGGAACCCTAGGGCGTGCCTTGCAAGCATTTTTTTATTTAGAAATGGAAGAGGAGGAAGATGCACGAGGAGAAGAAAATTTCAAGCCTCTCCCTATCCCTGAAACACCACTGTCACTTTTTCTTTACTGTCACATCGGCCTGTCCTTAGGGCCCGGCTGAGAAAGCGCCGCCTTGCAGCATCTTCCCAGGCAGCTAGCATCCCCTTTGGAATCACCCGACACTTTGTGCATTTTATTCACTCAGTCAGCAAATGTTCATCCCACTATTTTAGAATTTCTGCTTTTTTAACAAAAATATTTTATTATTACCTACTGGACTCCATTTTTCTTTTTCATGCTGAAGACTTAGTAATGAGCACATAGAGTGGTCAACAAAGAAATATTTGTTTAATAGGCAAGTGAGTGATTAGTAGGATGCTTATTCAAGATCCATTTGAACCCACATATAGGCAGATCTCCGATCAACCCATTTGTGATACAAATTGCTTAATTTACTATGACAGCCAAGTTGAGGGATTCCCTGAATGGTGGTTTTCTATGGCTTTGTTTACACTGCTCAATTGACACTTCAGGTTAATGTCAGACAGCAACCAACTGTTGAAGTTCCCTGTAATGCAGGCACATTCTCTGAATACTTACTATGCACAGTTCAATAATGATTAACATTTGAACCATGTCTAGGCTGAGCAAGCCACATCAAACTCTTTTTTTCCCTAGGATTGTATAATATCAAATATGGACTGAATGAGTAGGTGTCAGAGAAACTGACTTTGTAAACCAAAAATCATAAACCTAGATCCACTTGAAATATGTCATGTGGAGTGCATATATAAAAATTATAAGCATTTTGATTTTTCCCTCGTAGGTAATAAATAACATGTGTAATATTCCTCCTCACCTTTTTCTGATTAGCTTTATGTCTGGCGTACTTTCCCCAACACTCCTGTTTCATGCTGTAAGGATTTCACCGGGGAGAGACAGGATTCTAAACAAGTAGTGTGGGTGTAACAGTAAACTTGCAGCAATCAGGGTGAAGTCCGGGAATAAGAGACAGGATGAATTCGGTGAGCAATTTTTTTTTTTTAATATTTACTCATTTATTTATTTGGCTATGTCAGGTCTTAGCTGCTACACATGGGGTCTTTGTCGCATCATTCAGGATCTTTTGTTTTGGCCCACGGGCTCAGTTGCCCTGTGGCGTGTGGGATCTTAGTTCCCATACCATGGATCAAACTGACATCACCTGCATTGCAAGGTAGATTCATAACCTCTGGACCACCAGGGAAGCCCCCTGCTGAGGAATTTTTCATGGTGGTCAGGCCTTCCTAGTTTTCCCTCCTCTGGGTACTTACCAGCAGGGCTACGTGAGCCCCAAGGGGTGGGGGTGGCCCTGAAGGGCAAAGGACATGTGACCCACCATATACCAGACCCACAAACCAGCTCCACCATCCCTCAGTGCCCGCATGCTCCCCATGTGCCCAGCCCCTCACCCTTAGCACCTGTGCCCACGTGGTGCATGTAACAGAATGCTCTGGGCTGCTGCCTTCTGCCCTGGGAATCCATGGATGGTGAGGCCATGTGGAGACTGGACAGCTCTCCTTTTTTGCTGTTTTATATGATGGGCAGCTCTACAGTGTTTGTTTGGAGGGGAGGGCTGTATGTAAGACCGTAACAGGTGT
The DNA here is from genome assembly GCA_006408675.1 of Madoqua kirkii. Taxonomy (NCBI): domain Eukaryota; kingdom Metazoa; phylum Chordata; class Mammalia; order Artiodactyla; family Bovidae; genus Madoqua; species Madoqua kirkii. The sequence continues at coordinate 46,988 of SJYC01147325.1, forward strand.
AATAGATGCTGCTTGCTAAAGAGGATGGTGCAGGTCACTGAAGGCTGGGCAGCCCATGTTGGCAGGTGGGGCCAGGCAAGAGACCAAGGCTGAGCTGTGCTGGGCTCAGGGAGGAGAGCTCAGTGCTAAGGTGACTGCTGGGGTCGAGTGACCCCAGGACAGAACCAAAATTGAGAATTCCTGTTTTATCTCACTCTTATTTTCACAACTTTGCCCAGACCTCCAGTTTCACATATAAGATTTAGGTGATTTGTCACCACAATTTTTTTTTTTTGGCATGATTTTCATTCTCTTTCTTCATTCATCAGAGAAGGCAATAGCACCCCACTCCAGTACTCTTGCCTGGAAAATCCCATGGATGGAGGAGCCTGGCAGGCGGCAGTCCATGGGGGCGCACAGAGTCGGACACGACTGAGCGACTTAGCGCAGCAGCACTTCATCTGTTGCTATACTCATTCACTTTGAAACCACTTAATTTGGATATGATTGATATACAAAAAGCTGCACATGTTTATTGTATACAACTTCTTGGGTTTTGAAATAAGTATACATCCATCAAGCCAGTGTCACAATCTACGCCATAAATTATCCATCACCTCCAAATGTTTCCTCCCACCTCCTTCATTATCATTGTGTGTGTGTGTGTGTGTGTGTGTGTGTGTGTGTGTGTGTGAGAAACAGAGAGAGAGAGATAAGAACACTGGGCCTAAGGTTGCACCTTCTTAGCAAATATGTGAGTACACAACACAGTGTTGTTAAGTGTGCACACCATGGTTTACAATAGGTCTCTAGGACTTAACTTGCATAACTAACAGTTTGTACCCTTTGACTGATGTCTCGCGATTTCCCCTCCCCTTTTCTTTGCTGTGTATGCTGAGCCGCTCAGTTGTGTCCAGCTCTTTGCAGCCCCGTGGACTGTAGCCCACCAGCCTCCTCTGTCCATGGGATTCTCCAGGCAAGAATAGTGGAGTGGGTTGCCATGTCCTCCTCCAGGGGATCTTCCCAACCCAGGTCTCAAACCCAGGTCTCCTGCATTCCAGGTGGATTCTTTACCAGCGAAGGCCACCAGAGAAGCACCCCCCCCCTTCTTTATATTTGGCTAATAATACCTTGCTCCAGCTGACTGAGATCTCTCAGTCATTGCAGAGTCAGGTAATTGATCACACCTTGCTTTTGATGGCTCTGTGTGGAAGGCCGCAGGTTTGACTTGGACTGAAATGCTTTCTGTGAGTTGGTCAGTTTTGTCTGTGTGCCCAGCCTTGCGGCAAGTGCTGTGGGAGTTTAAGAAACATGTAACCGGGACTTCTGTACTTACTCTTACCGCCAGTAGGATCTCGTTTCATCTTCATAGTCATCCTGTGAGGTAGGCGTTATTTTTATCCTCTTTTGACACACTTGGAAACAGGAAGTCAGAGTGGTTAAACGATTTAACAAGATAATAGAAAGAGATTATTCTAAAGGCCACTGAAATGCACAGTGGTTTCTCCAAGCTCCTTTTCAGAACTAGAGCGTAAGGGCCGGGGGAGTGCTGCTGCGTCTCTCAAAGCTCTGCCATTCCAGTATTGGGGCCAGGAGGGCCTTCCCTATGCCTCCAGGAGCTTTCCCCGCCTATTTCTGAAAATTAAGTAACGTGTCAGCTCAGAGCATGGGGCTTCCAACCAGTGTTTTTCAGGAATTATTTTTAGAGGAAAACATCTATCTTTAGATCCAGAATGATGTTTAAAAATCAAGACAACAATGAGCACACTGGCATCTGGACATTGAAGTCTTCACCATGCAGTGAGATGGGAGGCAGCCTTGGCCTAAGCCCACAGTTTTCGAGACAAATAAAACTGTGAGCAGACTGGTGCTTTGATCTGCATGTGCGCCCCACATGCAGCCTGAATGCACTGTGATCTGGGCAGAGGAGCAGGCAGCAGGTGGTGGGACTCAGTCTGACTAGCACAATAAAGACCTTAGTGACTTGAACTTCACCTTGAGTTCCGGAGTCCTTGAACTTCTCTTGGACTGAAGAAATGATCAGCCAATCAAATGTTTAGTGTAAAAAAAAAAAACTTCAGTGTAATAAACTTTAAAAGACAAATTTGACTCACATCACAAACTGACTCGCAGAACAAGCCACTTCAAGAACTGTAAGCACCACAGGTGAAGGTAGGTGTTGCAGAGTAGATCATGTGAAAGGCCAGGCTGGATGCATCACAAGCTGGAATCTAGACTCAATCAGGAGAAGTATCAGCAATCTCAGGTAATGCAGATGATACCACTCTAATGGCAGAAAGTGAAGAAGAACTGAAGAGCCTCTTGATGAGCGTCAGAGAGGAGAGTGAAACAGCTGGCTTGAAATTCATCATTCAAAAACTGGGATCATGGCATCTGGTCCTGTCACTTCCTGGAAAATAGAAGGGGAAGAAGTGGAAACAGTGGCATATTTTATTTTCTTGGATTCCAAAATCACTGTGGACTGTGACTGCAGCCACAAAATTGAAAGACACTTGCTCCTTGGGAAAAAAAAGCTGTGACCAAACTAGACAGTATATTAAAAGGCAGAGCCATCACTTTGCTGACAAAGGCCCACATAGTCAAAGCTATGGTTTTCCAGTGGTCACATATGGATATGAGAGCTGGACCGTAAAGAAGGCTGAGTGCTGAAGAACTGATGCTTTCAAACTGTGCTGCTGGAGAAGACTCTTGAGAGCCCTCGAACCGCAAGGAGTTCAAACCAACCAAGCCTAAAGGAAATCAACCTTGAACAGTCATTGGAAGGACTGATGCTGAAACTGAAGCTCCAATGCTTTTTCACTTTGATGTGAAGAGGCAACTCATTGGAGAAGCCCCTAATGCTGGAAAGGATTGAGGGCAGGAGGAGAAGGGGATAACAGAGGATGAGATGGCTGGATGGCATCTTTGACTCAATGGACATGAGTCTGAGCAAATTCTGGGAGACAGTGGAGAACAGGAAAGCCTGTGTGCTGCAATCCATGGATCACACGGAGTCAGATATGACTGAGTTACTGAACAACAGCAAAGGCGTTGCTAATTAAACTTAAATCCAACCTGTTCACTAAGAGTATACCTGAAGAGACTGCGTTTTAGAAAGCAGTTGATAAATGTCTGGGAAAGCTTGAGGTTCTCCCCATTAGCACAAGGGATTAAGTTTGCTAAGTAAACATTCATTGTCATCAAAGCACAAAGATGGCATCACACTAGCATGAGGAATAAAATGGGTCATTAGAGGTAGAATGAAATTTTAAACTGATCTTTGTGAATTATAAAACAAACAAAACAGAAACAAATAGAGTTCAGTGGAAATGAATGGCAGGCCACGAAACAGGGCAGAAAATAGAAGAAACCCTCAAAGTGACAGTCAGTGTTCCCACCATAAATGCTTTTCTTGCCAGTCCTGTTCAAATCCTGCAACGTGAATTGGAGAACAAATAAGTCTTCTCCAAATGCAGACCAGATAAATTATTAGTTTTCTTTTTTTTTTTCCAGGTATAGTAATGAATTTACTTTCCTCTTCTTTGTAAAGTCTTGAATAGAACAGTACATAAAAGAAAAAACTTACATTAAACAGATAATAGCTAGCATTTAGTGACCTTTATTGCCAGACATTATTACTTATTTCATAGAGTTACTGCAAGAATTAAATGATTTAATATTCATAGAATACCTACCACCATAGTTTATAATTTACAGTAGTAAGTGCTTCTAAGTATTAGCTGTTATTATCTTTCAATATTGATAGTGTTGACAATAGACCACACACTATGCTAAGCAGTTTGCTGTTGTTCTACTAATTTTATTGATGGTAAACCGAGCCAAGGGAGGTGAAGAAAGTTGCCCGAGATTTCACAATGACATTTATTGTGCACTTACTATGCGCTAGACATACTGCTGATAAACATTTTCGATGCATCATCACATCTAGGCCACCCAACTAGTCTGTGGAATAAATTATATTTTCCTGGTTTTACAAATGGGGAGACGCCTAAGTTCACATAGCCAGTGAGCGATGGAGCAGATATCCGAACGCAAGCAATCTGGTTCCTAGAGTGTGTGCTCAGGACTGCTGTGCACGGTGATCTTCTGGGAGAGAGATATTTTGTCCTATTACCATTCCCAGACTGCTCTCCTGCAGTGTTAGAAGGTTGCCTCTTCCTAGGCCCCATTCTGCAGCCACAGTTCATCCATTCTACTCAGAAGTTACAGAGAGAGAGACCCAGACAACCCCTCTTGGCTATGCACTGATGTTGGGACACCTGGCAAGCTGCCTAGTTTTCTCTAGGAATGGAAACTTTTGTTTTAAGATTTTTTTTTTTTAATGTAGGCCATTCTTAACTCACTCAGACCATTCTTAAAGTGTTGATTGAATTTAATACAACATTGCTCCTGTTTTCTGTTTTGGTGTTTGGCTGCAAGGCATATGGAATCTTAGCTCCCCCACAAGGGATTGAACCTGCACTGGCAGGCTAAGTCTTTACCACCGGACAGCCAGGGACGTCCCAGAAACTTTTGCTATGAAATTTCCATTTCTTATTTTCAAGTCAGCTACTAACATAACTTAATATAACATTTTATTTAAGTCTTGTATAGTTAGAAGTCTCAAAGGTTATATACAAAGATGTTAACAGCAGCTAATAAATGTACAGGTAATTTTAATTTTCCTGTTCATAGATTTTTGTGTTTTGTATTTCTTGTGTATATAAATTACATAGTCAGAGAAAATATATTTTATAGAAATATAGTTGAAGCCTAGATGGTTGCTTCCCAAGAGTCAGGAGGATGGGTTGTACAGCCAAAAGAGCAAGATCACCTTCTGTGAACCCCAGGCAGCATCCCCAGTGGTCCAGGCAGCCCCCAATCCCTTCCCAGTTCGGTGACTCTGTCATCTGTGATGATTAGTGTCTTTCAAATTGTCTTAGCCACAGGCTCTTTTTTTCAAACAAAAATATAGAGAAACACAATCTATTTAGCAAATATATATTATGGATTCTTCTTTAAGGGTTAATCTGTGCTAATAGAAATGGAGATAGAACCCTAGATCCTCCCCCGTTAACCAACCATCCCATCTAAAAGCAACTCCCAAGGTGTGTCTGGAAGCCCTCTGGCTCTGGAAAACACACTTCTCCACTGAGCCTGTTGGTCACCTCATTCTGGAAACTTGAACTCCTTTAGATTTCCAGAGGTTGCTCAGAGATGGAGCTCTGTCCGTTTACTATATATTAAGCAAGATAGTGATTTTCTTCGTGTGCTCGAAATTTTTCTGCTGATCCCCTTCTTTACATCCAAAATCAATACACAAGGCTAATCCATCTTATAATTGAGTATTCCTGTCTGACTGAAATGATTTATCATCTCAGAGGTGATTTTCAGCTTGGAAGGGAAAGAGAAAGATGTGTTTGTTTACACTTCTCTCTGAACTCCCTCGTTTCTACCCAGAGGTTAACAAATCCAATCCCCTTTGCTCATCCATCAAGCTGATGGATGGAATAGCCGGTGCTTCTGCATCGTGGTCTGAAGCCATCTGCTCTCTTGACTCCTGTGATGTCCTGGTGAACTGGCTTCCTTCCGCCTGCTATTTTCCTCTTCTCTGCCTCGTTTGCTGGCAGTTTTCCTTTGGCACTAGTTTCTGTCTGTGGACTGCTCTCTAGGCATCTCATCCGTTTCCAGGGTTCAGTGCTCACTGCCTTCGGGGTAGTGCTCGAATCAGTACACGCCTTCAGTCTCTCTCACTGGGTCCAGTGTCTTTGCTCCATGTGTAGTCAATATCTCTCCCTTGAGCTCATGTTAATTTTTCAAAGTCAACATGCCTAACTCTAAGATCATAGTGTCACCACTGTTTCCTGCTCTAAAATCTCTATTCTGCCAATGTCAATATTTTCTTTATCACCAAAGTTGAAACCTTGGAATTTTATCTTTTATATTCTACAGTCACCAAAAATCTTTTATTTTACCTTCAAAACTTCTCTTAGATGTGTCTTTGCTCATCACTCCATGTCATAAAATTTAAGAACACAATGCTTTCTTCTCATTTAGTTGTTAATAAACAAATATTTTCTGAATCTGGGCTTCCCTAGTGTCTCAGTTGGTAAAGAATTGACGTGCAAAGCAGGAGACCCAGGTTTGATCCCTGGGTCAGGAAGATCCCCTGGAGAAGGAAATGGCTACCAAGTGCTCTTGCCTGGAGAATTCCATGGACAGAGGAGCCAGCAGGCTATGGTCCATGGGGTCACGAAGAGTCAGATAGTACTGTGAGACTCACTTTCACTTTTCAAATCTGGATCTAGTCCAACTATGTCAGAAAAATTCTGAAAGTCATTAACATTCTAAGAAATCTCTGCTTCTTTGGTTTCAACAGTGTGTTTAATACACTGTCAATTTAATAATGAAGACACCAATTTAATAATTCAGTACTTCTACGTATATAGATACAAAAATCCTCAACAAAATACTAACAAATAGAATTCAGCAACATATAAAGAGGATTATACAACATGACCAAGTGGATTCATCCCAAGAATGTAACGATAGTTGAATAGCTAAAATCGATTAATATAATTTAGCATATCAATAGACTAGAGGACAAAAAAATATTTAGTAATATCAGATGCAGAAAAGAACTTTTGGCAAGTGTCATACTTTTTCTGGATAGAAACACTCAAACTGTGAATGAAAAGGGACCTTACTCAATTTGAAAGAGCATCTACCGGAAAAAAAAAAAAAAAAACACCCATAGCTAGCATCCTACAGAATGGTGAAAGACTTAATATTTTACCCTAAGATCAGGAATAAGGCAAGGATGTTTGCTTTCACCATTTGTTTCAGCATTAAACTGAGATTCTAACAGGGCAATTGGGTAAGAAAAAGAAATAAGGTATTCAGATTGACATGGGAGAAGTAACACTATGCATATCTGTAAATGACATGAGATTGTATTTAAAAAATCCCAAGGAGAAAACTAAATACTGCTAGAATAAACAGGTTCTACAAGGTTGCTGGATCATTGAAAAAGCAAGAGAGTTCCAGAAAAGTATCTATTTCTGCTTTATGCCAAATCCTTTGACTGTGGATCACAATAAACTGTGGAAAATTCCGAAAGAGATGGGAATACCAAACCACTTGACATGCCTCTTGAGAAATCTGTGTTCAGGTCAGGAAGCAACAGTTAAAACTGGACATGGAACAACAGACTGGTTCCAAATAGGAAAAGGAGTACATCAAGGCTGTATATTGTCACCCTGCTCATTTAACTTCTATGCAGAGTAAATCATGAGAAATGCTGTGCTGGAAGAAGCACAAGCTGGAATCAAGATTGCCGGGAGAAATATCAATAACCTCAGATATGAAGATGACATCACCCTTATGGCAGAAAGTGAAGAATAACTAAAGAGCCTCTTGATGAAGGTGAAAGAGGAAAATGAAAAAGTTGGTTTAAAGCTCAACATTCAGAAAACGAAGATCATGACATCTGATCCCATCACCTCATGGGAAACAGATGGGGAAACAGTGGAAACAGTGGCAGACTTTATTTTGGGGGGCTCCAAAATCAGTGCAGATGGTGATTGCAGCCATGAAAGTAAAAGACGCTTACTCCTTGGAAGGAGTTATGACCAACCTAGATTGCATATTCAAAAGCAGAAACATTACTTTGCCAACAAAGGTCCATCTAGTCAAGGCTATGGTTTTTCCAGTGGTCATGTATGCATGTGAGAGTTGGACTGTGAAGAAAGTTGAGCGCCAAAGAATTGATCCTTTTGGACTGTGGTGTTGGAGAAGACTCTTGAGAGTCCCTTGGACTGCAAGGAGATCCAACCGGTCCATTCTAAAGGTGTTCATTGGAAGGTCTGATGCTGAAGCTGAAACTCCAATACTTTGGCCACCTCATGCAAAGAGTTGACTCATTGGAAAAGACCCTGATGCTGGGAAAGACTGAAGGCAGGAGGAGAAGGGGACAACAGAGGATGAGATGGCTGGATGGCATCACTGACTCGATGGACATGAGTTTGGGTGAACTCCGAGAGTTGGTGATGGACAGGGAGGCCTGGCGTGCTGCGATTCATGGGGTCGCAAAGAGTTGGACATGACTGAGCGACTGAACTGAACTGAGCTGCGGAAGTTTGCACAGTAGAAGAGCACTGCAGGCCAATCAGCTGTGCCTCTACACAGTAGCAGTGAACAAATCAAACGTGAAATTAAGGAAATAGTTCATCTGCAATAGCACTGAAAAGAATGAAATACTTAGGAGTGAATTTAAGAAAAGAAGTACAAAAGCTATATTCTGAAAACTGTAAAACACTTAAAGAAGACCTGAATAATTGAAAAGATATCCCATGTTCATGGATTAGAAGACAATATATTAAGATGGCAATAATCCCCAAATTGACTTATGAGTTTAATATACTTCCTAACAAAATCCCAGCTGACTCTTGGCAGATTATTGATTAAACTGATCCTCAAATTCATAAAAAAAAAAAAAATCAAGAAACTCAGAATAACCAAATCAGTCTTGGAGAAACAAACAAAAACATTGAACTACTCATACCTCCTGATTTCAAAACTTACTACAAATAATTACAATAATCAAGATACTGACTTAAGAATGTAGACATATAAATAAGTGGGATAGAACTGAGAGTCTGGAAATAAACTCTTACATTTACGGTCGACTGATTTTCAACAAGAATGCCAAAAGCATTAAATAAGGCAGTGATAGTCTCTTGAACAAGTGGTGCTGACACAATGGACAGCCACATGCAAAAGGATGAAACGGAACCCCTACCTCTCACCTCATATAAATAAAATTCAAAGTGAATCAAAGATCTAACCAGAAGTACTGAACTATAAACTCTTAAAAGAGAACATAGATGTAAATCTTCATGACCTCGGATGAAGCAGTGCTTTCCCAGATACGACACCAAAGCATAAGCAGTACAGTAGAAATTAGATAAATTGGGATTCATTAAAATTTAAACCTTTTGTGCCTCAAAAAACACCACCAAGAAAGTGAAAAAGACAATCCATAGACTAGGAGAAAATATTTGGACCTGATGAGGGACTTGTATCTGGAATAATAAAGAACTCTTACAACTAAGTAATGAAAGGATCTGAATATACTTTTCCCCAAAAGAGAGGATATACAGGGGGCCAATAAACACATGAAAAGATGCTCAACTTTATTAGTCATCTACTGCTACTGCTGCTAAGTCACTTCAGTTGTGTCCGACTCTATGTGACCCCATAGACGGCAACCCACCAGGCTCCCCCATCCCTGGGATTCTCCAGGCAAGAACATGAGTGGGTTGCCATTTCCTTCTCCAATGCATGAAAGTGAAAAGTGAAAGTGAAGTCGCTCAGTTGTGTCCAACTCTTAGCCACCCCACGGACTGCAGCCTACCAGGCTCCTCCGTCCATGAGATTTTCCAGGCACGAGTACTGGAGTGGGGTGCCATTGCCTTCAAACCATAGTGAGATAGAACATTATACCCAATAAGCTGTAACAAAAGACAGGCAGTAATAAGTGTTGACAAATATATGGACAAATTGAAACCCTCATACACTGCCAGAGGGACATAACATGGTGGATATGTTTTCAAGCAACCTCAGATCCTGTCGTATTGTAGTATTTATGGTTGAAAAAAATCTGGGTATAAGTGGACCCGTGGATTTCAAGCCCATATTGTGAAGGGTCAACACTAATAGCAAAAATAAATAAATAAGTAAAATAACCTAAATTCCTATTAAAGGGGAATGCATAAATAAAAGGTGCTGTTTTATGTAGTGAAATGGGAAATAATTAAAAGGAATAAACGTGCATATACATATATACATAATGTTTGAGCTCTAAGAAACAGTAGTGGATAAAAATGTCAGGTTGCAAGATAGATATAGCATAACACATACATGTACATTTCTAAAGTATAGAACTACCATGCATTATTCCTTGATGCGTGTATCTGTTACTGTGTCTTTAGATGGCTAAAAGCTGCAGTGAAGTGATAGCAGCAGCCACTGGGGTAACGGGTGAAGAGACTGGGACTGAAGATGGAGAAAGGGGATCTGGCACTTCATCTTCATTGTCCTGCTTCTCTAATTGAAAGAAAAAAGCAGATATGACAAAATGTTAATATTTATCCATTCTGAGTGACAGCTCACAGGGTGTTCATTATATTATTCTTTGTACTTTGCTTTTTGTTTAATTTCTCCCAACGAATAGAACTTAAGGCGATAACAGCGTCTTACGGCGTTTAGTCTTCGACTTATTTATTGTTTAGGTATTTTATGTTCCTGTTTGTTTTAGAAGTAAATGTATATAAGGATAGCTGACATAGTTACATTTCCTTCCTTTGTTTATGTCCACAAAGCGTATTCCTTTTATTCAACATTCTTTGCTATCAAAATGTGGTTTTTATATACAAACTTGGAGCAGTAGATTATGAGGGCTCACAGTTCTACCACAGTCTGTATATTAGGAATGTACTTCCTATGGTGTGTGTGTGTGTGTTCAGTCATGTCCAACTCATTGCGACCCCTGGACCCTAGCCCGCCAGGCTTCTGTGTCCACGGAATTTACAGTAGACATCCCCACACACCTCGATCGCTAGAAGCATCCGTTTGTATTGGAGCCGGCATAGCCATGAGCAAACAGAGAAGCAAGAGGTCTGAAAGAGCTACTCTTTGGTGCTGAGGCTTTGTTGGCGCTGACTGCTAAGACTGGAGCTCTGAAGCCACCGATGTTTACCGGCTCCGTCTGCAGTGCGCCTCTGCAGCGTCATTGCCACAGTTCTGACAGAAGGATGGGACTCTCTGCCTTTTCCACCAGTGGCACTGCTTCCCGCATTAAACCGTGTACAGCCCAGAAGTCCCGTGCAGGGGGGATGTGGGGCACGCTCACAGTCCTTGATCACACAGAGGTGATGCTGTGCAGATGGTGGCGAGGGCGCCTTTACAGACATATCACCCACCGCAGCTCTTAGGCATCGGTTGGGGAGTCTGGCAGACTTTGGAGGTGCACCCCAGGTAATTGCTGTGACCATATTTGAAAAGTAACAGATAAATGTGGATTTAGGGTGGGAAGATTTGGGAGAATGGCACTGAAACATGTATACTATCATATAAGAAATGAAGCGCCACTCTATATTCAATACAGGATACAGGTTGCTTGGGGGTGGTGTACGTGATGATCCGGGGAGATGGTGTGGGGTGGGAGGTGGGAGGGGGCTTCAGCATTGGGAGATCGTGTACACCTGTGGCTGACTCATGTCAATGTATGGCAAAACCAATGCAGTGTTGTAAAATGAAATAAAGAAGCATGCACAGGTAAGAGAGAGGGGAACCGCCATACCTTACCTTTGGGGATTCACCAGGGTCTTCAACGGGAGTAGAACTCAGGTCTCTCTCTACACCTTATTTGCTCCTCCCCACAAGCAGGAGCAGGAGGAAGTTATCTAAAACAAGGAACCGGGCATGCTCAATTTGGACCCTTTCGTCTGTCTAACTTTGGAGCCAGCATGTCCCCAGGATAGATGTCAATACACAAGGGTCAGTTATTAGCATGGCCTCCCTGCCACAGATCTGAAGCTATGTTCTTTTCTACCAGCTTTATCAGTAACAAAGGCCATATGTTTAGCTCCATCTGTCTGGCCTCTTACCTGTCAATTGGTTCCAAACTCAAGAGAGAAAGAGGGAGCAGGTATTATCAAGTGTCCCCTTCCTCCACCACAGCCTGATGATCAATTAATATAGAACTCCAAGAGTATAAATTAATGTAACCCATGATATCAATGGGGTGCAGTATATATATATATATATATACACCAAAACCTATGGCTAACATTTTACTTAATGGTGAGAAAGTAGAAGTTCCCCCACCCTAAAAGTCAGGAACAAGGCAAGGATGTGGTCCCTCATTACTCCTATTCAAGGTCATACTGGAAAGCCTACCTAATGTAATAAGAGAAGACAAAAATTAAATAAACTGGGAAGGAAGAAAGAAACAGATGTGTATAAGAGACAGCCTTTAAAATAGCATAAAAGAAAAGAATAATTGGAAATGTGTCAATTAGGTCTCTTACTTTGAGAGTTTAACATTTAAATGAAAAGCTGAAAGCCACAGCACTGAATATTCCCTAATTGTATCAGACATTAAAAGAAGGTATGATTTCATTCTATATGCAATTCTTCAGCCTATTCCAATTATATTATTTACAGGCAGGCTTCATAAGATTAGTTAAATTGAGTCTTAAGTGTCTTTGTATAAATAATATAGTCAAGGCTTGTTGACTTGAATTCAATTATATTCATTTTTGACAGTGTAATTGGTATCAAATTTAACTCTAATGATCTGCTAAAGTTTCTTTTGTCTTCCTAGTTTTAATGGAGCTATTTAAAAGAGCAAGGCAAATGTTATCTCTGTTATCATTAAACAAAAAAGTATTTGGTTTAAATTTATTCAAACTAGAGAATAGAATACTAATTATTATTCACCATGTTTAAAAAAAATCTTATTAGGTGGTTCACATTAAAGATGAAGAAAAAAAAATTCTCTGCTAAGCCTTTAGTTTCTAGTGGTTCACCCCTTGCTAATAAGTGACCTCAAACAAAGGAATGCCTCTTTATAAAAAGATTGTAACCTGCTGTATCGTCTTCATGACTGATAGTTGACTGAGCATTGCTCACTTACTTTTAGATTTCATAAGTGGGGTTAAAAAAATAAATGTACAATTTATCATGGCATACTTGAATAACTTCAGACAGACTCCATTAAGAAGTACATTTTATAAGGTATTAGATTATCTACATAGGCATACAAGTGCACACAGATTTATTCAACTCACTCATGCAATAGCAAAAACTAAAGGTACCAAAAAAACAACCCCGCACGCTGTCACAGTGCACAGGTCTGCAAACGGCCATCTGTACACTGGCAGAGCACAGTGGTTTTAAGGTTGAATTAGTGTTCTAATCTGTTTGGGATTTCCTTTATATTTGTGGTGGTTTATGACTGATGTTCCATGTAACTTGAGCTCTCTGTTTATATTTAATAGAAGATTCATTCCTGTGGCAGGATACACATTTACACTCCAGTGTTAAATAAAAGCTACTGTTCTGCAGGAGGGATATAAAATGTTGATTTATAACGACACATTCCAATAACAGTGATCTAGTTCTTCCAAACCCTCTCCCCAGGTCCTGGGAACAGCATGGCTCTGGCTAAGGATGATTCTTCCCTTCTGGAATATTCAGCCTTCAACACATCTATCCATGCTGCCATTAGACACCAGAACTGGAAACTGCTTACTGGCTACCCAGGTAGAAGGCTTAACATCTCCCACCAGAACAGCTGGGAGATTTTCCAAAGAATAGCTGCCTTTCGCAGAACACCATCTCTGGACTGCTCAATGAGAGGGAGGGGTGTAATCTCGTCCTACATTTTTAAAAATTAGAAACAAACTGTTGGTGGGGGGGCAGGGGGAGGCTTCCCAGGTGGCGCTAGTGGTAAAGAACCCGCCTGCCAATGCAGGAGAGGTAAGAGACATGGATTCAGTCCCTGGGTTGGGAAGATCCCCTGGAGGAGGGCATGACAACCCACTCCGGTATTCTTGCCTGGAGAATCCCATGGACAGAGGAGCCTGGCGGGCTACATGGGATCACAAAGAGTCAGACATGACGGAAGCAACCTAGCACATATGCATGTAGAGGCGGGGGGAGGGGCAGGGAAAGAATCACAGCTCTAGGGCTTCGTGGAAAATAAGGATTTCAGATACACACGGCCAGCAAGCATGATACGTCTAGCTGGCAAAGACAGTCTCTGAAAGGGACATCTTCAACCAAGGGTATAGTGGGGAAAAGGGGTTGCTTCCCCTGAGCACATTCTTCAGAGGTGACATCTTTTAAATATTTTTATGGTGTGTGGTTTGATGGTTAAGACTGTGATGCAATTAAGCAGTGTTTATAATGAGGCCCTTTTTGATGTTTGCAGCAAGACAGTCCTTCATTGTCTGTGACTGTCCCATATGTTGTAAGACATTTTAGCATCCCTGGCCCATGACTACTAAATGACAGTTGTACCCACCCCCAAGCACCGCCCCCAAGTTCACTGTGACAACTAAAAATAACCTCCCTACACACATACACACACATGTATGCACACACAGACAGACATACACACATGCACACACACACACTTGCTTATACACACACATGCACACACACACACATGCACACACACACATGCTCTTTCCTGGAAGCCCCAGCCCCACTGTGAAGCAGTGAGACATGTTTAGTTAAAGCCCCAGAAGTCAGAGGCTGAGACAAATCTAGACTTAACATCAAGGGCCACGTTTTTTTAATGTGTCCAGACCCACAACCCAGCTCAGCCTTATCCCCTAGACTCCTTCCTTGAAGATGGATCCTACCTACAATGCTTCTCCTCCAATAAACTGTTGTATTTCTTTGCCAGGCTGTGGTCACTGGTTTCCCCCACCGTCTCAGTATAATGTTTCTATGATACCTTCATCGGACCCACCGGCCAAGACCCTCTGGCTCTTTGACATTGACCAGGACCCCGAGGAAAGGCATGACCTGTCAAGAGAACATCCCCACATCGTCAAGAAGTCCTTTCCCGTCTGCAGTTCTACCAGAAACGCTCCGTGCCTGTGTACTTCCCGGCACAAGACCCCCGCTGTGATCCCGCGGCCACTGGCGCCTGGGGCCCTTGGATGTAGGATTTCCGGCAGCCTGGAGGGCGGCCTGGAAGCCTCTCCGTTTGCAAGCTGGACTCCAGGCCTTCACTCCTATGATTCTTGTCGCCTTTGTTCTCCCAGCCTGGGTTCCCCGGGCCCTGCTCTTGCTCCTAAACCACCCCGAATTGTCTAATTTCAACCCTTAGTGCAGTTGAGGCGCTTGAACACTGATGCTGTTGGCTAGTGTATGTGTCCAGAGGAGAGGGTGACTGGGTTCCCCCTCCCCTTCCTGAGCTGCGGGATCACTGGGAATTTGACTTAAAATAGGAAGTTACTGAGTCGTGGAGGCTGGAGCAGCTGGTTCTTTTTGCCTCACAAGTCAGAAGTTAGATTTCCCTCTGCAATAGCCGGGTTTTATTGGCAGTGACTCACGTTTCTTGTAACAAATGGAAGGGTTAGACAGTCGTTAATGGTTCTGCTGGCCACGGGTCCTCCCTGCCTGTGAGAGGTCCTGTTCAGGCATCCCTGTGAATAACCCGCCTTGGTTCACCCCTTGCTCACGCATCTCATCACTCACCTCATCACTCACCCTGTCATGGAGCATACGGCTCGTTTCATTATTAACAAGAGTTTGGCAATACGCCTATTCCTTAGTTTTGGGCTTTACACTTAAGAAACGTGTTTTTATCCCCTAGTTTTTCCCAACCGTTGCTCATCTTGTCTGGACTGCCACCACCTCCGTGCCCTTTGTGATTCTCTTTCTGCACTTTCTTCTGATTCAGGCATCCTGCGCCTGGGAAGGCTGCCTTGCTTCTCCACTATGAGCACCACTGGTCTCTGATACACTGCTGAGGCCTGCCTCCCTTCTGCCCCGACCCTGAAGCTAGAGCGCTACCTAGAGAGATGGCAAGCCTAGCTCTGTGGGCACGTTCATGATGTTTTTTTCTAGTTGCAGGAATTTATTCTCATGATTATGGCTTAGTGCCAGAATATATTTAGTTGTATTGCTCTTCCTTAGAAGTGAGGAGAAACCTTGGGAAAGGATAATATTGTCCTAAGATGATGTAAGTAGTAGGCAGTTTGAAAAAGGAAATGGCCAGCATGTGGGATACTGGACCTCGATAACACAGAAGAAGGCGTACTCATGTTTCTATTATTTTCTCAGTTTTTCTGCTTGTATTGAGGTTGGGGGAAGAGGATACACAGTTTGATCTTCCAGCTCTTTCTCAGCCCCACCGGTGTCCTACTAACATGAACCAATCCAGATGAGCTTCAAAGAGCGTCAAACTCAGGAAAACGTGGCCAAAATCTACATACCCTTTTTAATTTTGCATTAACTCAACTGTTTCATTCAATGCTTATCTCCAATGCCTGGATCAATGCCTGCTGTGTGGAAGGCACTCAGTACACCTTTCTGAAAAATAAGTGAGTGAATGAACAAATAAATGAGAAAGTCTCACATCAGGGAAGATGCTAGTTTAATGAGCTGAGTCCTGGGCTGAATATAAACATCTTCCAGCCGTCACTTTTCTGTTCTCAGGCTGCCCTCCTGGGGCAGGAGCACAGTGCTCATATCTGGGCAGTCTAGGACACCATAGTGAAGTTGTGATGTCTTCCAGAGGGAGAAGGGCAAGAAACATGCCTGCTTGCAGGGACTCTTCTGCCAATAATCCTCTGTTCTCATCTGCAGAGGACACTGGAAGCTAAAACCGCTGAATAATACAATATAGGTCATGGCACAGCCGTCCTTCAGTTCAGCAGCAGTATCCTCTGGTGACAACTAGCTTGTGTTAAAATACAATGAATGGAAAGAAACGATGCTAGAGCTAATGACACCTGTTACCAGCCCGTACCCCTCGCCTGGGCTGGCATGCAGCTGGCCGGAATGCTTCTCACTCCCTCCCAAGCCTGTGGCAGATATTATGCATAACTGAGCCCGGTGTTCCTTCTGGACCCTTCTAACCGCGGGGTGGAGGACTGCTGATGCTGTAATATTGGAGGCCGTCACTGCGTGATAGCTGTTCTCTCCTCCTGCTGTCCTCCCAAGAGCTGCTGCCAGTCCTAGGTCCTTGATCGCTGCATGCTGTGTGGATGTTCTGCGCTCGATGGACTCAAAGGGAATTTTAAAGACCGATTTTTTGGTAAAACTTTTACTTGAGATCTTATGTTATCCATTAAAGAATGTCACTGAGTTTTCTTATTCTGTACAGGAATGCAAACAGATTCATAGGTTGTCACTCAAAGTATTAACGGTGTTTCTTTCTGATTTGGCTTACCTATGGTTTTGTTTATTCACTTTCCTTTTTACTGATTACTCCAGATGTATGGGACAAAAAATTAATCTTTGGAAATGTGTCAGCTGTGAGTATGGGTTTCCATTTGGGAGATGAAAAGGTTCTGGAACTGGACAGTAGTGATGGCTGTACAACAGCATATATGCACTTAATGCCTCTGAATTGTACTTTAAATGGTTCAGATGATAAATTTTAAGTTGTATAGTTTTTGACCACAATTCCAAAATTGTGTTGGCCTATTTTGTATCATGTGAATTTTAACTGAAAAAAGCTATTAAATAAATATAACAAAAGATATCAGAGCTGAAAAAAAATGTGTCCATCATTGTCTCCAAAGACAAACAATATCCTATTTTATCCTACAAAATTGGAGGAAGGTCAAGAGAGGGTAGGAGTAAATATGAAGTGATAATAAGGGAATGTATTAGTTTTCTACTGCTGTATAATAAATTACCCCCAAATTTAACAGCTTAAAACAATGAAGATTTGTTATATTAAACATTGTATGAGAGTCAGAAGTTTAGGAGTGGTTTACCTGGGTGGTTCTGGCTCAGGATCTCTTATGGAATGATATTCAAGCAATTGTCTGGGGCGACGTTCCTCTGAGTGGATCACAACAATCTGTGGAAAATTCCTGAAGGGGGAAATAACAGACCACCTTACCTGCCTCCTGAGAAACCTGTATGCAGGTCAAGAAGCAACAGTTAGAATTGGATATAGAACAACAGACTAGTTCAAAATTGGGAAAGGAGTATATCAAGACTATATTGTCCCCCTGCTTATTTAACTTCTATTCAGAATACATCATGCAAAATGCCAGGCTGGATGAATCACAAGGTGGAATCAAGATTTCCAGGAGGAATATCAACAACCTCAGATATGCAGATGACACCACCCTAAAGGCAGAAAACAAAGAGGAACTAAAGAGCCTCTTGATAAGGGTGAAAGAGGAGAGTGGAAAAGCTGGCTTAAAACTTAGCATTCAGCAAACTAAGATCATAGCATCCAATCCCATCTCTTCATGGCAAATAGATGGGGGAAAAGTGAAAAAAATGACAGACTTTATTCTCTTGGGCTCCAAAATCACTGCAAATGGTAGCCATGAAATTAAAAGATGCTTGCTCCTTGGAAGAAAAGCTGTGACCAACATAGACAGCATATTAAAAAACAGAGACATCACTTTGCTGACAAAGGTCTATATAGTCAGAGCTATGTTTCTTCCAGTAGTCATGTATGGATGTGAGAGTTGGATCATATAGAAGGCTGAGTGCTGATAAATTGATGCTTTTGAACTGTGGTGCTGGAGAAGACTCTTGAGAGTCCCTTGGACTGCAAGGAGATCCAACCAATCAATCCTAAAGATCAACCCTTTAGGATATTCATTTGAAGGAATGATGCTGAAGCTCCAATACTTTGGCCACCTGATGCAAAAAGCTACTCTGATGCTGGGAAAGATTGAAGGCAGGAGGAGAAGGGGATGACAAAGGATGAGATGGTTGGATGGCATCACTGACTCAATGGACAGGAATCTGAGCAAGCTCCAGGAGATGGTGAAGGACAGGGAAGTCTGGTGTGCTGCGGTCCGCGGGGGTCGCAAAGAGTTGGACATGATGAGCAGCTGAACAACAGTCCTCTGAAGGCTTGACTGGAGTTGGAGAACCCACTTCCAAGATGACTCACTCACAGGGCTCTTGGCTGGAGGCCTCAGTCCCCTGCTCTGTGGGCCTCTCCATGGGCTGAGTTATATTCTTACACATGGTAGCAAGCTTCCAGCAGAACCAGAAATCCAAAGAGAGAAAGAGGGACTGCAGTACCTTTTATAACCTGGCCTCCAAAAGCGTGCACCATCTCCTCCACCTTTTTTCACTTTCTTAAAAACGAATCACAAAGTCCAACCCATACACAGAGGAGGAGAATTAGGCTCTGCCTCTTAAAAGAAGTGTTCGATTTATGGATACACTTGACACCACTACGGACAACAGAGGAGAAGGGGCACAGGTAGCTTCCTGGGGAATAAATAAACCAACCCCCCATGCATTTAGCAAATGCTGTTATTTGAAGAGAAAGAGTAGAAAAAGCATCCAACTTTGCTCTTTTGTGGCAGAATGACCATCGGACCTTTTCTGTGCCTCACTTTTCCCCTGGTGACGTGATGGGTTGGAGGAGATAATCCCAAACTTCTCTTACACCCCTAGCATCCAGAACAATGCCTGGCACAGAGGAGAAGTTGGATATATGTCGGTTGATTGACTCTCAACGGATGGAATTCTAATGCAAGGGCGAGAAATAATAGTGCTAAACATAGCCTGAGCCTGTGCTCAGGCTTTGAGAAAAGACTAATCTGGTGATGGAAGGCAGCTCAGTGCTTTCCTTGTGGGGGAAGGATACTGACTAGGGAGGGGAACTCTGAAACTTACTAGGAATCAAAAAATTCTCTGTATCTTGATCTGGTGGTCTTTCCATGGGTGTGTCCATACGTAAAAATGCGCTGAGAAGTCTTGTATGCTTGATGCACTTTATGGTTTATATGTTACACATAATTTAAGAGTGCTTTATAACAAAAATACCTGCCCTTAGAGCACAAAGCTCACCACCCACTTACCTCCTAAGTCACCATAATGTACCTGGAACATACAAACATTTGTAAAACAAACAAACATTCTAAATGCTTCAAGGAAATCTATTTGAAAAAGACTTTTGAGAATCCTTTTGGAAACACAAATTTAGGATTTTTTATTTACAAAACCTCAATACATCAATTTAGATTTCCTTGATGAAAGTGAAAGAGGAGAATGAAAAAGTTGGCTTAAAGCTCAACATTCAGAAAACTAAGATCATGACATCTGGTCCCATCACTCCATGGGAAATAGATGGGGAAACAGTGGAAACAGTGTCAGACTTTATTTTGGGGGGCTCCAAAATCACTGCAGGTGATGATTGCAGCCATGAAATTAAGACTCTTTCTCCTTGGAAGGAAAGTTATGACCAACCTAGATAGCGTATTAAAAAGCAGAGACATTACTTTGCCGACTAAAGTCGGTCTAGTCAAGGCTATCGTTTTTCCAGTGGTCATGTATGAATGTGAGAGTTGGACTGTGAAGAAGGCTGAGCTGAAGAATTGACGCTTTTGAACTGTGGTGTTGGAGAAGACTCTTGAGAGTCCCTTGGACTGCAAGGAGATCCAACCAGTCCATTTGAAAGGAGATCAGTCCTGGGATTTCTTTGGAAGGAATGATGCTAAAGTTGAAATTCCAGTACTTTGGGCACCTCATGCAAAGAGTTGACTCATTGGAAAAGACTCTGATGCTGGGAGGGATTGGGGGCAGGAGGAGAAGGGGACGACAGAGGATGAGATGGCTGGATGGCATCACGGACTCGATGGACGTGAGTTTGAGTGAACTCCGGGAGTTGGTGATGGACAGGGAGTCCTGGTGTGCTGTGACTCATGGGGTCGCAAAGAGTCAGACACTCTGAGTGACTCAACTGAACTGAACTGAAACTGACATTTGCTGCCCTGAAGTCGTGACACCCTGGGATTGGTGCTGGGGGAGGCAGATAGAGACCAGGAAATGGCACAAACTGAGGGTGTGGCTCGGGGCTTATTGTATTCTGTAGTACCAGGTTATTTCCAGCTCAACAATTTTTAAGAAAATTCCAGCCAACACTAAATATATTCAAGTAGTAATTATCCTTCCTAATCACCACTTAAGCTTTAAAATCTATTTTTTGTCCAAGCGCAGAAGAGTTTTCACTTTGGTGGACTGGTTCATTTTCAGGCCGCTGAGAGACCAGTCTGCTCACTCTGTCTTCAAGCCTTACTGATTACGGAAGCACGTGGGTCTGACACAGACATACCTGTCACATGCCTTTCACCTTTGCCCTGTTGCCGTGGGCGCCACCCACCAGATGACACAACGCAGCGGAGGACAGAAGGGCTCACACCGCCCTGGGCCTGATGTCAGGGCTCTGTGACCATCAGGAACCTGAAGAGACAGTTTCACTCCCAGACTAATTCACTCAGGGTAGCAACTGCTGAGCTTAAAATATTTCGTGTAATATCCTTTATTATTTTTCTGATAATAAGCATTTTAATCCCATTAGCGAAGTATAGATGACCTCAGAACTGTTATCCTAAAGGAGCATAACTTCCCCGCCACCCCCACCCAGTTCTCAGCAGAGGGCCTGGACACAGAGGGGCTGGTGTGCCGTCAGTCACATCACGAGGCAGGCACCAGCCTCATTCACACCAGGGTCTTGCAGAGCAGAGGGGATAAACATAAGCACACATGCGCCACCCCCACCCCTCCGGGGTGAACAGGACTGACTGTACTTTTATTTACATTAAATGAATCAAGTCAAAGCTCAGACTGCCCTTGTGCCAGGATGTTGTAGTTCTTGTTGCTGGGCTCATTCACGTCCGCACTGTGATATGACTGGAGGCCGGGACCAGGGCAGCTGGTGGCAGCGGGGTGGTGCGGGGGCACTGAATCAGACCCCACTCCCAGGAAGCTCACCCACCGGGGAGCACAGGCGGGGCCCCAGCAGACAGGAGGAGGACGGCGTCCTGGGCAGGCAGAAGGGAACTGGAGGGGCTCAGAGTCAGAGGCAGTGCTCCTCCGCGCCCGGCAAGGGAATTCATTTCACCTTAAATGTGAGCTTCTCATTTTTGTTCCACTAATGAGAGCAATGAGCTTGCTCTATATAAACTATTCTTACGTTTGATTAGAGGAGCCCCTGCTCTGCTAGGGAAAGCGCTGGTTTGGTATGAAAACATCATTTTGGGGGCTACACAAAGGGACATCTCATTTTTCCTGGTTCTTAAGCCAGGGCTTGAGTGAAAAGCTTTGGACTTAATGCATGCAAGTGATGGGCATATGCAGCCTCCACATCCAGGAGGAGATGGGTCCTTTGCAGTGGGACCTGCCTGTGTTCTATCACTGAGGCCCAAAGGTACTCCTTCCCTGCAAAGACATGCCTCCCCAGGCAGCAGAGCCAGGAGGATGCACACGGCACCTTACGGTCCCCCCCAGATCTCTGTGGCCCCCATAGGCCCTTTCACCGCTGAATGTCTTAGCATGCTGTTGCCACTGCCGCTCTTTCGTCACTCGGTCGTGTCCAAATCTTTGTGGCCCCATGAACTGTAGCCCACCAGGCTCCTCTGTCCATAGGATTTCCCAGGCAAGAATACTGGAGTGGGTTGCCATTCCCTTCTCCAGGGGGTCTTCCCGACACAGGGATCAAACCTGCATCTCCTGCTTGGCAAGCAGATTCTTTACCACTGAGCCACCTGGAAATACATGTCTTAACATGATGCTTTTCCTTAAATTCACAAATCTTTCCTAGAATAAATAATTTAAAGGGATGCTTTTTCTTTTTTTAACCCACTGGGGTAAGGGGGAAACTAATGCAATGGGTTGTCGTAAAAATACAATAATGCTCCTAATAAATACACACAGTAAGTACTCAGTCAATAAATAAATTGCTCTTAAATTAGCTCTCAGAACTGCTCCTGGCCTGGAAGGAAAGAGTATTGAAGAGTTAATAACTTTTGTAGTAAATGAGTCAGTGTCACCAGTTTCAGGGGCTGTGACTTTGGCAACCCCAGCCTGGAGACAAGGAAACTCCCCGAGGGCGGGCCCGCTGGTTCCGTGTGCCCGGGCCCCGCAGGGGTGCTGGGTGACGCGCCACCTGGCTGGTAACTCCCGGTCTTCTCCGCCTGCATTTCCTCCAAGAAGCATCACAGCTGCACTCTTCTCACAGTTTTTTTGCTCGTGTGCCTGGAGACCCCAAAGCAAGGGAAGCATTCAAAACGAGATAAACGTATAAACACAAGAAGAAACCAACACACACATCCTCTGCAATACTGTCGGGAAATCACACAGGATCCGACCAAAGGAAGAAGCCAGGAAAGTCAATAAACAAGCTGGAGGAGACGCAACGTGGAGATGAAATGTTTAGAAGAAATAAACACGGAGAGGAGGAAGAAAGAGGCAACATGGAAGTTCTTGAGTTAAAAACTTTCCTAAGCCTCTATTTCCAGGATTGTATCTGAGGTCCCAGGGATTAGAAAGTCACCCTCCCAGGAGACTCTGTGTCACGAATGCCTCGAAATTTCTCCTCCCTGCCTCACAGCCCTCTCTCACCCCTCGGTGCCCACATGGGCCTTGTTCTGGGTCCTGTAATTTTCAGGGATGCCATGTTTTGCTCATTATTGAGGCAAGGCAAGGAATCCACCTTCCTTGAGCACACGCTGTATGCCAGACACCGTTGTTGACTTTTTTTACAATGGCTACCAAATTGCTCTCAGTAATATCTCATCATGAGATAAATGGTTTTACCGAATTTGCATAAAGTCCCATAGCCAGTAGAGTTGGAACTGAAATTGAGTTTGCTTTTAAAAAGCTCCTAGCCCTCTACTCTTTCTCAGTAAGCTCTAGTCCCTAGGTTCCGTCCCATCCCTGTGTCCTGTGCCTTTAAGGATCATTTGCAGGGAATCCTGTTCTGACTATTTAGGGCTGAGGGGCCTCAGGTGAGTGACACTCAAAACTAGAGTCAGGTGGTCAGCTCGGCACAGCGCTGGGATGCGTGGAGGTCAGAGAAGGCTGGAGAGAGAGGTACGGCAGTTTAGCAAGAGCTGTGAGAGTCAGAGGGGAAAAAGCTAACGGGAAGCTTAGAAAATATAACACACTTGAAAGGAGTTGGAATTCCTCAGCCTGGAGAGGAAGTTTATTAATATTTTCTCATATATTTCGCAGGAAAATCGCCTTCCCCCATGCAGGTCTCTGGGCTGGTGACCATCTTCCCAGTGAACGCACAGACAGAACCCACAGCAGTGCCCAGGGGAGGAGAGGAGACCGACAGGTGGGTTCCCAAAACACCCTGAGCTTCTGATGAGGGGCTGGCTGTAACGAGCAGTTTAACGTCCTGTCTTGCTCTGTGACCAGGACTTGTTTCTGCGTCAACTGGTCTCTAGTTACAATCAGTTACCATCTTGCTGAATGCTGGAAGGGGATGTGGTTCTCACTAGTAACCCTGAATACTGTCTTTTAAATATTGTCAGTAGAACCCCCTTCCTCCTCTGTGTTTAGGACTCTGAGATGAAGGATAACAAACACTTGGGATACAGATATTCTGTAAGGTTCTTTTTGTAATGATTCCTCTTTGGGGTTTGGGATGAAAGAAGGTAATGCAGAGGTTAGCCTGTGTATGTGGACTTTCTTATGAGGAGTATTGCTCTATGAGGAGCTCGCTTTAAAAAGAGGAATGCAAGCAATGGCTGGGGCTCAGATGGTATAGTGTGGTTTAAATTGTTATACAGAGAGCTCTGTGTTGGTCAGCAGGACCTGGTTAGAGGAGTGCTTTGATTTCTGTAGTTAATTAAACATTGTTGCCTTAAGTCGAAAGTTAAGTGGCTGAGCCATAGTGAATTATGCTCCCAACTCCTCATAGGCTGGGACGGAAAGATGTTCGTGAGAGCTCATTCCCTGCTTCATATACAGCGTGGGGGGCGTCTCCCCCTGAAGGCAGGGTCTGGTCTGATGCTGAAGAAGGGCGGGGCTGCTGTGAGCTTTCAGGTTGTCATTGCACTGACCACCCCTGTGCACAGCCACCCCGCCGAGCCGAGTCAGGGTGTACTCAGTCCATCCCGGATGAGGAGGAAGGGCACTTTTGAGACAGGATGGCAGAGTGGAGTGAGCAGAGGTGCCATCACCCTCTCTTCCCTTGTCACTGATGTTTTGCACAGAACACCAGTAGTGATTAGAGCTTGACCTTTTCCTAGTACTTACTACCGTATGATTTCAGAATTTCGCTGCCTTGACAGGCTTTAGAATGGTGCACTGTTTTGTCTTTCTTTCAGCGCCAGGAGATTGCACTTTCTCACATGTTTATTGGTTCCTGTGACTCTTTTTTGAGTGGCCTGATCTGGTCCCACTCCCCACCGCTCTCCAATTTCCTTGGCCCCGTCATGGGGGCGGAAAGGGGGAGTGGGGTGGAACAGTGGCTCTAGCTGAGGTTCAGCCTTTGGACCTGAACCATCATCTCAGCTGAAGCTGCCAGTCTTCCCCTTTCTATATGGTGCATTTCAAGTGGTCCTTGCTTTATCCTCTGTCTTTGGAACCATGTTAGGAGGCAGGTAAAAGAGGAGGAGAGGGGCGGGCAAGATCCTTTTCCTTTCTCATGGACAGAGCCAAACTGAGGACTTGTGAGCACCCTGGGAAGACTAATAATTTGGCGCTCTTCAAAGTGATGTTCTTTCAATATTGGAATATTAATATTGGAATGGTGCACTGGAGGGGAGGGGCAGGGGGTGCTGGAGAGGCAGGGTCACTGGCAGCCGCTCAGTCACGTCCCCTGTGACCCCAAACTCAGCAAGTCCAGCCCCAGTGGCATACCCCTCTTGGCAAAACCAAAGCCCTGCAGGTGACTGGCTCTCCTTTCTCAGAGGCAGTTTAGCAACCCTTGGCTTCTTGTAAAGCACATCACTTGGGGTGATCTCACCCCCCAAGGTCCATAGCCCACCCACACAGAAGCAGATTCTGGCGACCACACCTGTCTCCCTGGCGACCAGGCTTTCATACCTTGGGGCCCTCACCCAGGGGCTAGTCCATCCCTGAGTCTGGAGTTACTCTGAGGGGAGCCCCGAAGCCCCTTTCCTCCAAGCCAGCCTCAGCGGGAGGCCATTGCTCTCCGGATAAACAGCTCATTGTAACTGAAAACGCTTGTTTCACTTTTAGCCTCTCCCCTTCCAGTGTGAATAACCCCAGTGCCTTTCATTTGACTCTGCACTTTTGTCAGCTCTTCCAACCTGCCAGCACGCCCCCGCTTCCAGCTTGACCCGGGCTGGTCTCCTGGCGTCGTCCCTCCCTCCTCTCTCTGCTCTTTGCTGGACTAGCTCATCTTTCGGTGTAAACTTAAAGGTTTCGTTCCCTGGGAAGGTGAGCCTCTGGCCCTGCTACACTGGAACTCTGTTCCGGACTTGCCCCTCTCCTGTAAAAGAGAACACCACACTTACTGCTATTCGTGTATAAATGTCTGTCTTCCCCACCAGGCGGATGTCTCCTGTCTGGTTTGTTTCAGGGAACATCTTTGTCTTATCTAGCATGCTTGACACTTAGACAGGACTCACTGAATGAATGTTCCGTTTGTTAAATTCAAAGGACATATCTTCTGATTTCAGGATGACCATGCAGTCCCTGACTTCAAAGAACAGCCCCCATCCCCACCCCTCCCACCAACCTGCAGACCATGTTTACTCAGCCCGATGGCAGCCTCGCCCCACTGCCTGCTCCAGGGAAGCACATGTCTGCAGCCTTGGCTATCTTCAAAGGATTTTGTTTGGATCAGCTGGAAGGACTTCAGCACCTTCATCAAATCAGGATGAACATTACATTGTCCAGACTCCTCAGGCAGGTTTTGTTTACCCTGGGATCTCCTCCAAGATATCAGCTGATGGCTTCAAATGCTTTTTATGGTCTCACATTTGGACAGACTCAGATTTTCCTCCTTCATCTTTTAAACCTTCCCTAAGATTTTCTCCCTTCGTTTGTTCAAGCTTTGTTGTAAATGCTTTTCCCCACATGACTTTCCCTGCAGACCACTGGCTACGTAGCTTCCACCTAGTGCTGTGAAGTCCTGCAATGGCAGGGACTAGCTGCAAAGGGCAAGTGGCATGTTTTCTGATGCTCCTTAGTATCCATCCATCTTTTCCCCTTTCACAGTGTGGAAGTTGGTGGTTTTTTGGTGCAGACATAGTGGAGGTAAACTAATGGTTTCCTGAAGGAAAGTGGAGTGGGAAATTTATTTTTAAGGTGGGGCTTGCAGTTAATAGAGATCCAAGTTCAGTCACCAAGGCAGACTAGAATAGCATGAACCTCAGGGGAAAGTGTTAAGACACACATATACTTAAGGGGCTTCCCTGGAGGTCTAGTGGTTAAGACCCTGTGCTTCAGAAGGACACGGGTTCAATCCCTGGTCAGGTAACTAAGATTTTGCATGCTACTGGAAAACACACACACGCATGTATTTAAAATACACACGTACATTTGATGGGCACCTACTATGTCTAGCATGTCTGGTAATGCAGATACATAAGCCATGGTCTTCACCCTCAAGAAGCCTACAGTCTGTTAAGACAATGACAATACAGAATGGTGAGCGCCGGGTGACGGAAGGGGAGAGAGGAGTCAAAGACAGGAAGAGTAGAACCATTTAGATTGCATGCATGTCCCTGACACGTGGCAATGGGACCTAGAAAGCCACTTTTAAAAAGCCTCAAGTCCCTGGGGCCCAAGGTCACGGGCATCTTCCTGGTCATCAAGATTGATTGGATAGCCTCATATTTTTCTCCCAGCTGGACTCAAACCAAGAGTCAGAAAACCACCCCCACACAATACCCCTGCCTCACATACTGATTACCTATTGCTGTGTAACAAATTACCACAAAATTACATGTAGAGAAAAAAGAATGTTTTTTTATCATCCACTTCCATAAAGATCAAGTCATTAGCCACTGCAGTTGTTGATTGACAGTGTACACCATGAAAGAAATGCAGGACGAGGCACTGGTGCTTTGGGGAAAGAGGCCTCTGAGAAAGTTAGATATGTCTCAGGAAAACTTGTCTTGTGAACCTGGATTCTTACATCTTCCCATACTTAGAAGAGCACTGACATCATTAACTGAGATAACTCATTAGTAGCACCTGCTGAGATGTCTTCTTGATTGCATGTGCCCCTCAGCCAGAATCACAGATAGACTGACCTTCCCCCGCTTCAGAGCAGCTCCTCAGAGCGATTGCAGAGGCCATCTCCCAGGCTGTCTCCTCAGAAGGACTCAATTCACAGCTCTGACATGTTTTTAAAGTGGAATATAGTTCTTTACAATGTTGTGTTTGTTCCTGCTGTACAACAAAGTTAATCGGCCATGTGTATACATATATCGCCTCGTCCTTGGATTTCCATCCCGTGTAGGTCACCACTGAGCATTGAGTAGAGTTCCCTGTGCTGTACAGTTACCTCTTTACACATAGTATGTGTGTGCACGCTAAGTCGCTTCAGTGCTGTCAACTCTTTGCAGCCCTATGGACTGTAGCCGCCAGGTTCCTCCGTCCATGGGGACTTTCCAGGCAAGGATACCAGAGTGGGTCGCCATGTTCTCCTCCAGGGGATCTTCTTGACTCAGGGATCGAACCCACGTCTCTTGTGTCGCCTGCACTGGCTGGCAGGGTCTTTACTGCTAGCGCTACCTGGGAAGCCAGTAGAGTATGTATATGCCAACCCTGACCTCCCAGCCCATCCCAGCCATCCCCCTCCTTGGCATCCGTATCACAGCTCTTACATCGCTTCTTTCCGTAGTCGCCAGTCCCCTCCCGTTTGAGGGCCGGGAACCTGGTGCATCCTGCCTGGGTGTCCCTGGCCAAGGTTTCTCACGGGGTGGCCGTCTTAATGAAGACGTGACTGAGCCGAGGAAGGAGAGTGGCAGGATTCAAGGCCGAGCGGAGGGCCCATTAGAGAAGCCATAATCCTTTATCACCTACTTTATCTGACGTGACATCCATTACTTCCGCCACGTTCTGTGCGTTAGAAGTGAGTCATTAATTCTCAAAAGGTGTGGTGCCAGGGGCAGGGATCCCGGGGGGCTGTCTTTGAGGCTGCCCACTGTGCCCTCTCCAGCCCTGTTCTCCTCCCTTTCTCATTGCCACTTCAGGTTGTGTGTGCTGATGAAAAGGACTGGTGGCTGCGTCCCTCTTTGCTCTGTGTCACCGAGAGTGGGGAACGGCCTTGTGTCCTGTCAGCGTGTCAGGTTGGATGTTCTGCCTGTACGGATGGGGCACCCACAAGCTTTGGTGGGACTGGCAAAGCCTCCCTCACAAGAGGCCAAGTACTGAGTGGGAGGTGAAAGTTTCAGAAGGGGTTGTTTCTGAATGCGTTTGGCTAGAGGAGAGCCATTTTTCAAATTATGACTTAACACCCCGATCTGTCCCTTGATGCGGCTAAGTCACCTACCATCTTATAAGGATCTACCATCCTGTGCCTCCTACCTCGAAGGCACAGGCCTGAAAAGCTGACTTGCAGAAGAGTTCGGTTTCTCGTGCCATCTCAGGGCTAAGCCTTTCCCATGTGGTCACAGGCCATACTGGCCTTGATACCTTTCCCACCTTCCCTTTCAGAACTTGCAAGCCCTCCCTGGCTCTGTGACTTGGCATAGTCACTCTAGTGCCCAGTCATCCTTGTCTCCTACGAGTTCCCTACCAGCTCAGTCTGTCCTTGTCACCATCTTGGCTGAGAAGTGCTTAAGTTACAGCTAATTCTTGGGGGCAGGCAGAGGCCCTTGCTTATCCCAGGGTTTGGTCTTTAAGCTCCATAGTTACAAGGTGCCATAGGGAACAACAGTTGTTAAAACACAATGGTGACTAATGAACTTACCCACCGCTCGTAAAAGGTATCATGCAAGTACCTCAACCCTAATTAAACCAGCCTCCTTACTATGCAGCCGCCGCCTCCTCTTAGTAATCCTCCAACTGATTCCCAGTGTGTTAAAAATGCCAGATAAGATGCAGATCAAATTCACTTTCATGCAGTTGGAGGGTAAATCCACTAACAAAGGAGCTGGCAGAACTGGAGCCCATTAACAGCGGAGGGAAAATTGACAAGGATACTGACATAGACTCTTCAAAAGACAGTGATTTGAATATCAAAGATGGGAGAAAGGCCCTAGGAAACTGCCGAAACTCTGGAATATTTTTGCAAAAATATTCCTCTTTATCTTCCTGTCGTTGAATTTAAAATGAAGGAAGACATACTGCATTATATAATTTTATCAAACAGTTCATGCCCAAGAAACACACCTCATTCTTTTGGTTAATCTAAGAATTAGTGCACAGTCACACAAGTATATTTTATAAAATAGATAACATTTTGTAATTTTTGGTTTTGTTCAAAGATGAAGTTCTAATCAAACCCATTTCCTTACTATTTACTGTGACATTTTAGATGAGGTCGGTGACAGCAGTGATATGCGGTGGAAGGTAGAAAAGAAAAAGGAATATTTTAAGCAGAGGCAACAGCTAACAGGATGTGGAATTGAACTTTTCCTGTTGTCTCAGGTGTTGGCTAGAGCTTCAAAGGTGAAGTCAATGTGTGATAAGAATCCCCACTTCTAAAAAGTGCTAAGGATATCCCGCAGGACTTGTAAAGAGAAGGCTAGATTTTTCTAAGGAGTTCCTTGTCAGAGGAGCAAGCTGTGCTTTTTCCTTCCCTCCCCATGGGAAAGGGGATCCAGCCACCCAAATCAAGCAAAGTGGGGAGTCAAGGGAACCTCAGGTTTAGGAGTGTTTTGTAAGAAAGGGAGACAAACTTGTCTCTTCATTTCAGAGAAGCTTGTTGAGTGGTGAAAATACATCAACCTGCATGGTGTTAATACTGCTACCAGAGGAGAGGGTGCTCAGGGTCGTGGGAGGGCTTGTCATGTGTCTCCTGGTGTTTGGGGTATGAAGACTGAAAAGCAGGAGGCTAGCTGGAGCTGGGTGACAGGGTCATCCCCTCACCTTCACGGCTGTAGGGATAGCAAGATGCATCTTTGCCATTTGAAAGGCTAAGAGTAGAGGAATCCCATGGGAAGGGGGTGGGGGTGGGGGGTTGAGCAGAGAGAGACTGAGAGATAGCTGGAGAATGCAGTGTGGCATGTCCCCACAGTAGCGGTGGGAGAAGATATCTCGGAAGTCCCATTAATATGCCCTGTGAAAGAGCTGGACTGAGGATAAAGGGACTCCGGACCCTCACACAAAGGCCACACACAGTGCACATGTTAAACACGATGACCTCTGACCCTTTGCTCTCATTTTTCCTCATCTGTTCAGCCCTGCTGCTGCTGCTAAGTCGCCTCAGTCGTGTCCGACTCTGTGCGTCCCCATAGACGGCAGCCCACCAGGCTCCCCCGTCCCTGGGATTTGCCAGGCAAGAACACTGGAGTGGGTTGCCATTTCCTTCTCCAGTGCATGAAAGTGAAAATTGAAAGTGAAGTCGCTCAGTCTTGTCCGACTTTCACGACACCATGGACTGCAGCCTACGAGGCTCATCCGTCCATGGGATTTTCCAGGCAAGAGGACTGGAGTGGGGTGCCATCACCTTCTCCGCTGTTCAGCCCTAGAGGATCCCAAAGCGGGAGGGGGAGAGAGGAGAAGGATGAAGGGACAAGCCACGCGCCCATCCCCATGGCAGAGTCTTTAAATTGTTACTGATTATCTTTGACTGCGTGAGGTCTTCACTGTGGCATGCAGGCTTTCTCTAGCTGTGGTGCGTGGGGCTACTCCCTTGTTGGGGTGCAAGGGCTTCTTATTGCAGTGGCTTCTCCTGTTGCGGCACACGGGCTCAGTTGCCTGGAAGCATGTGGAATCTTCCCAGACGAGAGATCGAACCATTGTCCCCTGCACTGAGAGGCAGACTCCCAGGGGAAGTTCCTGACTGCAGCGTCTCAACCCCCATGTCAGACCCCAGCCAGAGGGAGGGAAAGTGAAAGCCTCTCAGTCCTCCTTTGCCGCCCCCTGGAATTCCCCAGGCCAGAAGGCTGGAGTGGGAAAACCTTCCCTCTTTTTCCAATGCAGGGATCAAACCCAGGTCTCCTGCATTGCGGGCAGGTTCTTTACCAGCTAAGCCACAAGGGAAGCCCAAGAATACTGGAGTGGGTAGCCTATCCCTTCTCCAGGGGATCTTCCCAACCCAGGAATCAAACCAGGGTCTCCTGCATTGCAGGTGGCTTCTTTACCAGCTGAGCTATCAGGGAAGCCCAAAGAGGGAGGGAGGAAATGGTAAGTTGGAGGTGAGACTCAAGTTTGAGCGTATATCAGCGCTTTTAAGATCCTAAATTGGAACTGTTTTGGTATCTGAAAGTGACTGAGGTTTTGAGATCCGCCTAGAGAAATCACCAAAAAAAAAGAGAGTAGACACAAAGCTCATTTAAGGAGGAAAAAAACACACACTCAAAAAACTGATGATGTGTTTGAGGAAGAGTAATATTCCAGTTTGCAACAGGGAAGTTTTTCTATTTCACAAATGTACTTACTCCTGGAATTTCATACCCAAGACAGCACTCCTGCCTTGAAATAACACACTGTCTAGCAGGAAAATTGGAAAGAAAGCAAATGATTACAACGTATGTCATATGGGAAAGTGCAGGGCACTGTATGAACACAGAGGAGGGCCACTAACCTGATCCTAGGGGCTAGGCAAGGTTTTTAATGAGGTGACATCCTGGTTTTGCAGAAAAGAAAGAGCTGAGCAGCAGAAGTGGAGACCGGGGTGCAGAGAAAGACAGGCGGGGATGGGGGAGTGTTGAGGAGTTGACTTTCAGTTGTGTTGGTCATGTGTCAACTGAGAAAAAATGCACAACCTAAAAATTGAGAATTACATATGGCAGACTTTAAACTGGGAGGCAGCCTTCGGAGAGCTCTGAGGGACTCCTCCAAAGAGATTAGGGAGGAGCCAAAAGATACAGAACTTTACAAACAGGCACACCAAAAACAAGGTCGTCAGAATCAAATACTTACTGATAATGAAAGAAAAACTGACTATCCCAAGGAAATTAATTTAGCGCTTCTCTGTGTATGGGAAGATGCCGGAGTCTGGGCTCTCGGAAGTCATTCCTGCGGCATGCACCGTCCTGCTTTTCTCCTTGGTGAATCCCCCAAGGGGGCACAGCTGGGGGGACTGAAGTGCCTGGTGGCTGCAACATCATCCATGTACTGGCACAGCAGGC
Source organism: Madoqua kirkii (assembly GCA_006408675.1). Taxonomy (NCBI): domain Eukaryota; kingdom Metazoa; phylum Chordata; class Mammalia; order Artiodactyla; family Bovidae; genus Madoqua; species Madoqua kirkii. Next base: position 79,714 of record SJYC01147325.1, read on the forward strand.
AACATTTTTCACCCACGTGAGTGAATATGGAGCCCTGCCTGTGGACTGCAGATGGTGATTTGGCAACATCAACCAAAAGCAGAGTTTGGAGTCCTGTGGGTGGATCACGTGTCCCTGAACAAGCGCGTACAGAAGAGGCTGTGGATACAAGTTGGTCAGACTGGGGTGCATGAGAGAATGTCTGCCCCCAGGACCTCAGCACCTCAATCTGGTTCTAGGACCCTGGGGCAGGTAGGGACCTGAAGACTGTGGCTGAACAGCTGAATCCCCCATGGGATGAATGTTCGAGGGTTTTTTAAAGAGGAGTCCTAGCCCAAGTGAGCTGGGCTTCAGTAATACAGCCACTCAGACTCTCTGGACCACGGTGGGCAGTTTTAAGGTTTAGATCCAACGGACTGAGTGCCCCCCTGTCTTCATCAGCCCAGGTGCAAGTCTTCATTCTGTCTTATCTCTTTCAGAGAGAGGCAAGGTGAACCCTAGAAAGGCAGAAAAGATAAGGAAACAATGAGAGGTTTATTCTGGTGCCTGGAGCATCGCTGATGGAAACTGAACCTTTAGGGTGTGTGTTTTCCCAGCAGCAGGTGGCCCCTGGCTGACGCATTTCCCAGATATCCAGAAAGATAACCCTAAGGGGAGTCCAAGAGAAAGAAGGCACCAACTCCAAAGTGTGGGGCTCAAGAAAGGCTCTTGACTGCCATGTAACCATGTGCCAAACAGTTTCCTCCTAAGAGTTAGAGAACTCCCAAGAGAGATCCCCAGTGTTTTGAGGAATGAACAGAGGGAAAAAAAATGGGGCATGAAGGGGGAGAAAATGAAACAGCAGGAGGGTGTGTTCCCATAGAAGTTGAGGGAAAGAGTTTAGAAAGTTGTTGGATAGAAGAGCAGAAAAGTATCCATTGGATTTGGTGGTGTGGGGTGGTCACAGGCCACTGGGACAAAACCTAATCTAGGCCAGTGATGGATTCAGGAGCCCAAAGGCCCTGCGCCCAGGTCTGAATGAGATGTAAGGAGCTAGAGGGAAGGGGAAGCCCTTTCCTAAAGGCTGCCTATGAGGAAAAGCGCTGGTGTGAGAGGCAAGTGCCCACGGGACTGTGATGGCAGGAAGGAGGGTTTTCTCTTTGGGAAATCTGAGAGCCCCTTTGAATGATGATGGGGAAGCAGGAAGGAAAGGTTGAAGAAGCGAGTCATGACTGACAAAGCCAGCACTCAGGAAGCAGGGAGGGATCTAGAAGAGAACGGGTAATTAGTCCTAGATAACAACAGGGACAGCCTCTCACTAAGCTAGGGGAAGGGCAAAGGGCAGAGGAGATGGGGTGGGTATAGACAGATAAACAGTGCCAAACAGTTTCCTCCTAAGAGTTAGAGAACTCCCAAGAGAGATCCCCAGTGTTTTGAGGAATGAACAGAGGGAAAAAAGATGGGGCATGAAGGGGGAGAAAATGAAACAGCAGGAGGGTGTGTTCCCATAGAAGTTGAGGGAAAGAGTTTAGAAAGTTGTTGGATAGAAGAGCAGAAAAGTATCCATTGGATTTGGTGGTGTGGGGTGGTCACAGGCCACTGGGACAAAACCTAATCTAGGCCAGTGATGGATTCAGGAGCCCAAAGGCCCTGCGCCCAGGTCTGAATGAGATGTAAGGAGCTAGAGGGAAGGGGAAGCCCTTTCCTAAAGGCTGCCTATGAGGAAAAGCGCTGGTGTGAGAGGCAAGTGCCCACGGGACTGTGATGGCAGGAAGGAGGGTTTTCTCTTTGGGAAATCTGAGAGCCCCTTTGAATGATGATGGGGAAGCAGGAAGGAAAGGTTGAAGAAGCGAGTCATGACTGACAAAGCCAGCACTCAGGAAGCAGGGAGGGATCTAGAAGAGAACGGGTAATTAGTCCTAGATAACAACAGGGACAGCCTCTCACTAAGCTAGGGGAAGGGCAAAGGGCAGAGGAGATGGGGTGGGTATAGACAGATAAACAATAACTAGAGGGGCAGAAACGTTGGTGTTTGTTTGCTTTCCTGGTGGTGAATAACACATCAATGAAAGCACTTAATGCTTTCAAAATATTTGTAAAAATATTCATTTAATCCTCCCTCAAACCAGACAAGTCCTCTGGTTGGTTCCACACCTCGGTACACTCCCCAGGGGCTCTATTACTCTTGGCTGTGGCCTGGTGCTGTCTCCTCCCACATGGTGAGAACTCGCCCAGACTAATCCAACAATGTGGGGAAACCCGAACGCTGGCCCTCTTACAGCTGCTGCCATTGAGGGAATCCAAACAACAATGGGTTCTTTCCTACCTTGCCTCTGTGCCACAAATTTCTTGTCATTCAGTGGCAACCAGCACCAGTGTGTTGGTGAACCAGCAGGCGGTTGGTATTCTGACCTGTTGCAAAAAAAAGGCCTTGACAAAATCCAGATCTGTATTAGATGCATGGTGCTACCTCTTGGCTATAGTCAAGGAATATTCCCTGACTTCACGGGAGTTAAGAGATGAGGTCTTAACTTGAAATGAGTTGGACTGAGGACCCCGTGGTCAGTTACCCACTTTCGTTTCTTATGGCCTGTCAATACGCAGAGAGCCTGAGGCAGTAGCCGCGCTCCATCAGTCTCGCAGATTCCGAGCGGTTGTTAGACCCATGTTAGACCCACAGTCTTGCTCCTGGACGTTCTCCCATTCTCAGGCAGCACCGTTTCAACAATTTCTGCAGTCCCCTGGATATTCATGATGGGAAAGAGGAGAGAGGAGCAAGGTGAAAATTGCAAAGCAGGTGAAAGGCCGAGAATTGCGCTGGATCAGAAGAGCGTCGCTGTGGCTATCAGATCAGATGACATCCATTGTAGGCTACTCTGAAAGAGAAATTTTGAAAATGTTTTGAGCCATACTGGCATCATTTGTCTAAAAAGTCACTTTGAAGACCAACCTTTATTGGAGTATACAGACATGTATTGGGGTTGTAGTTGTTATTTAGTTGCTAAGTTGTAGCTGACTCTCTTGAGGCCCCCTGAACTGTAATCAGCCAGGCTCCTTTAGGCCTGGAATTTCTCAGGCAAGAATACTGGAGTGGGTTGCCATTTCCTCCTCCAGGGGATCTTCCCAAGCCTGGGATCAAACATGAGTCTCCTGTATTGCAGGCAGATTCTTTTACCACTGAGCCACCAGGGAAGCCCCACATTTGGGTTACACATTCTGATACATTTGTTAAGAAAGTTCCTTATTTTATGGTCATACTTTATGCAGTCTATCAAGCAGGACTCTGTTAAAAATGAAGCTCTTCCAGCAGAGATGGAAAGATTTAATGTGGATTCAGTATTCAATTTTGCCCCAAGTATCTTTAAACTTTCCAGTCCAGAAGAAGATTGAGGCTTTTTGATATTATGAATCAACAGTGTGGTTAAAGGTCATAGGTTTAAATAACCTGACACAGTGTAGCTCTGATTTGTACATTCAAGAGGCAGATCCTTTTGACCCCAGAGCAGAGGTGAAACTGCTAATCCTGATATGGAAGCTCCAGAAAGCAAAATCACTTTGTTTTGAAGGCAGCTGTTTGCCTGGGTGCTGTGCTTTAAACCAAACAGGTTCACCATGCACCAACTAGGCAAGCAATGAAACACAAGCTGGTATGTTACACCTGCTTCGGGAAACCGACCTGGTGACCCAGGGCAAGCAGCGCAGGAAATCTTCCTGGCCTTCCCGCATCACCTCCTACCCTTTCTTTTACTCCCATCCATTTCAGCAGCCAACCCGGCCGTCTTTCTGCACTCATTCCAGGCGCCATGTTAAGTGCACTGGACACAGACTTGAGCTCCTCCAGGCTTGGCCCTTGCCGTGATCCAGGCTGGATGGACACACTGCCTCTGGCCCTCTTACTCTTGGCTGTTTCAGGGACCACCTGTCAGTACCTCCATTAGACAAGGGGCAGTCTCTCTGGAAAATAGCCAATAGCTATAATAGTCTGAAACTCCTGAGCAGAACCGTGGGCCTTATGCAACAGGTGGGTGTGGCAGAGAGCCAACAAAACACATTTCTCCAAAAATGTTGAGATCCTTAGTTGCTCTGTGTTTAAAGTAGCTATCTCCCCAAAGAAGCCCTTTTGAATGCTATCAAGTGGCTGGAGAAGTGCCTTTGTTCCCTGACTTTTGCACTAGAAACCCACATAGGGTCATTTTACATTTATTAAGCTCCTGATATACGCACATCATCACAGGTATGTCACTTGAAGTATGTCACTCTGATTCTCTCTGCTCCTTGAAAAATGCTCCCCAGCTCCTGGGCAGAGCCGGGGCCACCCAGGCCCCATCTGCTTGGTGTCAAAAGCTCTTTCCTCTCATGAAAACTTCACATGACCATAGGTTTGGGCTTTTTTCCTTTACTCTGGAAGAAAAGAAAAACATGCAGGGTAAGAATACTGTTGGGCTCCCAGGTGGCTCAGTATTAAAAAAAAAAAAAACAAAAAAAAACCCCCGCCTTCCAAGCAGGAGACATGGGTTTGATCCCTGGGTCAGAAAGATCGCCCGGAGAAGGAAATGGCAGCCCACTCCAGTATTCTTGCCTGGAGAATCCCCAGGGACAAGAGGAGTCTGGTGGGCTATAGTCCATGGGGTCGCAAAGAGTTGGACACAACTAAAGAACAAGAACAACAAAGGACACAGTTGTGTTGTCAGAGTGATTATTTGGCTTCTGGCTAACTCTTGATCTCATGGTGGGCAGAGAGAAGGCTTGGTACAAATCAGCTCTGTTTCTCCTTTTTGTCAACTCAAGCTGAAAAAATGTAAACCAGCCAAGCAGCAGAGCCTTTGCCCCCAAATGAAGGCATTTATGGTATCGAAGAATATTTATTTGAGACATTTCAGCCTGGATTTCCTGTGAATGAATTGGAAGCAGTGAGTGGATAAGATCTGGATGGAACTGGGCTCTCTCCATTCACACAGTTCATTAGAAACCTCCCTTTTTGGAGGATGGGTCTGGGCACTGGAAGAAACCTTGCACCAGAAAACCTCTGGGTGTGCCCTGGACTGAAATGCTGTTTCCCTGCTCTTCAGCCTTGGAGTGGGCATCAAGCCTGGGTTAACACTCCAGAGTAGAGTCTGGGATAGCAAGGTTTTCTCCTCCAAAATTACTATGCTAATAATCCAAAGTAGACTGCCGTGGCAGCTCAGGCAGTCAGCCCTACCTTAACAACACAGAGTTAACAGAAACACATTTTATAGTTTCTCTTGTGTTATACTTGATGGCCATTTCCTTTACAAAATAAAGACTGACTGAGGCATAAACTTTTCTACTCATGATATGTGGTTCAAGACATGCTTAAAAGACTAAAGCTCATTTTGTTTGGACTCACACATAGATTACATTTCTAGCAGATGTAATATCCTGACTTTTCTCCATTTAAGTCAATCAGACACGTGCATTTGGCACCTCATGGAGGGCAGTGTTTCAGGTTGGCACATGAAAGCCTTAGTTGGGCTCCTTGCTGTGGGGAAAGTTCATTAAGGAGACACAGAACTGTGTGAGAAGTGCTGATGTCGGCAACTGACTTCAAAATGCATTTTTTAAAGCAGATGAATTTGATAGGTAGATAGGATTTTTTAAAAAGTATTTGGTAACACATTTCTAGCAAAATGCTAGTTGTGGAATCTACCTCATAGGTGTATGGGTGTTCACTGTACAATTTGCAACTTTTCTATATGTTTGAAAATTTTTGTAATAAGACACTGGGGAGAAAAATCCATGTAGCTCTGGTCACTGAAGAGAGCAAAGATGTTCTCTCAGCGCTCAGACTGGGAAAACCACAGGATGTAATGATGAGATTTATTGAGTCCTCACTGCTCACTAACCACTTTATGTGTACTCATTTGCGCTCACAACCACCTATGAAGTACCATCCTCCTCACTGTATGGATGGGACAGCAAAAGCTTAGAAAGTATGAGCTGCTTGTCTAGAGTCACATAGCTGGCAAGTGTCAGGTTCAGGATTTGAACCCAGGTCTGACTGCCTCCAGAGCTCAAAGCCGTGACGAATGTGCCGCACTTGAGCCCCAGAGGTGAACGGCTGGTACGGTGCCTTGTGTTGGGAGGAAAGCATCTGATGCTTGGGTAAAGTGGGAGAAGCGCCCCTTGCTAGCCCTGCTTCCCCTTCTAATGGGCTTCAGATAGTTTTATTCTTTAATTGTCCGTTAATTAATAGACACCCAGACTGCCATCTGGGAATTTTATTCTGGCTTCATCTCTCTCACTTTTTTTTTTTTCTCACTTTAAGCAAGAAGTTGATTTAAACAGCAAGTTGCTTGGCTTGAAAACTATATAGAATGCATTCCTTTTAGAGTAATTATCTCCAGTTAAGGACAGATTGTCCTACATATGACAGCTACAAACAAAAATGTTGTCAAATTGCCTGTGGTTTTACAACAATAAATGATAAAGTTCCACAATTGAACACAGTCTGCAAGGATTTTTATTTCGATTTTTGTTAAACAGTGAAACAGCAAAATAACTTACTGGAATATAAAGATAAGAGCTGAAGAAGCGTGCTACTAATGCAAAGGGAGAATTTCCACAGAACTAGGAAGTTTTCCCTGTCCCATCTCTGCTTGAAATTGATCAAAACCTCCCATGGGCTATTTAATCTTTTAAAAATGCAGCATGTTTATGCACATATGCCATTCCTAGATGTACAGTAAAAGAACAGGGAAAGGAAAATAAAATAGAGGAAATTGTTCTATGGTCAGGATATGGTGGAAACAGATTGTGGTTTTCTAGTTGCGAACACACTCTTGGTCTGTAGGAACAAAGTTCTGGAGTCAAGTAGCAGGTTCCTTTTATTATTATTTTTTATTTTTGGCTGTGCTGGGTCTTGTTGCTGCCGAGCTTTTCTCCCGTGCTCGGGCTTCTCATTACGGCGGCTTCTCTTGTTGCGGAGCACGGGCACTGGGGCACGTGGGCTTTGGTGGTTGTGGCATAGAGGCTCGGCAGTTGTGGCTCCCGGGCTCTGGAGTTCAGGCTCAATAGCTGTGGCCCCTGGGCTTGGTTGCTCCACCGCATGTGGGATCCTCCTGGATGGGGGATTAAACCAGTGTCTCCTGCCTTGGCAGGTGGGTTCTTTACCACTGAGTCACGGAGAAGCCCAAAGTTTTCTTCTTAGTAGACACCTTAATTGCATCTTCACCCTCCGTCTCTACCTGTGCAGGTGTGTCTGTTTCACTGACTGCTCATCAAATCAGAATCAGGTGTCTCCCTGAGAAAGCCTGGTGTTAACCGCCGGCTTCCACTAGGTGGTATAAAGATGCCTCTGGACCTTAAACTGTGCCACGGAACCTGCCGCCTCCAGATTAATGTCATCCTTGTGTTCAGTCTTCACTCTTTCCTTGGGCTTTTTGATGGCCGTGGTGAGTGGCTGGGTCTCCTCGGCTATCTCTTCATGAGACAGGAGCAGAACCATGCTGAGTGAGCACCATCTGCTGCTGTGCCCGTTGCCCTCGAGGAGTTGCTTCCAGCTCTTTGTTGAAGGGGTGAAATACGACAACACTCCCTGAATCGGATCCTTGCTGCAGTTTTCAGCTCTCTGGGTGTTCTCACTTCAAAGACCCTAAGTATCTCATGATTGAGGTGTGAAACCTTGCATGATGTCGAGGTAGGGGGAGTGCCTGGCTGTCAGACCTGGGTGCTGCTTCTCAGAGGGTCTGGGAATCCCTGCGCAGCCCTGGGGAGGCAGGAACACCAAGGCGAGGGCACTTAGGTCACACAAAATATGGTTGTCTTTCTCAGATTCCACTTGTTTGGGGTTTCTGTCCTCAATTTCCCCTTCCCTCTCTTTTAAATGGAAGATAAAAGGCTGCTTCCCAAAACCAGAGAAAGGAATTCAAGCCCATAGATGGCTTTCCCACTTGCATGCCAACAACTGTCTGAGCCCCCACACCACCCTGGAGTAGACAGCCAGAGAGAAGGTTTTAAAAACCAGCGCCAGGGAGCAGGGAAGGAATGTCTCGGGGCGGGGCCTCTGGGTCTTCTCTGGGCTACTCCTCAGATAGCCCAGAGGTCAGGCTGTCAGGGGAGCACGGCTGGGCTTTAATGCCCTCCAGGGACTCCGAGCCCAGGGTTCCAGCAGCATTAGTGTTCTGATTTCTCAGGGAATGTATTTAGACTTCACTAGACTACTCAGTTTTAGGATGATGTGGGTAAAGCATTGTGCACTTGGGGCTGAATACCAGCCTCTCTCATCCTGGCCTGAGATTCTCTGTCGGCATCTTCCCACCATTCTCCAAGGAAAGGTCAGGTCTAAGCCTGGCCCTTGGGGCCTTCGAAGTCAAAGCAATGTGGCATCAGACTGTAAAGGCTGTAAAAATGTTCAAAGGAATCTTAGGCTATCTAACCCTCTCTGTCTTTTTTAAATTGTGGTAAAACATGCATGATGTAGAAGTTATCAATCTGGCCATGTTGAAGTGTGCAATTCACTCACATCAAATACATTCACAGCGTTCTTCAGTCATCACCATTACTCATCTACAGAATTTGTTCATCATCCCAAACTGGAACTCTGTACCCATTCAACAATACCCTCTTTAAAAAAAAATGGAAATCAACCAGAAAGGATCAGGGCTGACCAAATGTCATGCAGGTAGGACAAGGGTTTACAATATCGGGATCAAAAGCTCTTCCACACCATCTGATTTCTTTCTTTCTTTTTAAAGTTTGACTGCAGCAGGTCTTAGTTGCAGCATGCGGGATCTATTTTCCTGACCAGGGGTCGAACCCAGGCCTCCTGCATTGGGGGCACAGTCAGCCACTGGGCCACCAGGAATGTCCCCTGATTTCTTCAAACAGGATTTTGTACACACACACACATATATGCCTATAGTCATCTAGCACTCAGTTCCTGTTCAGGAAGCCACACTTCCAAAAGAATGCTGACAAACAAGTATGTGTCCAAAAACAACAGACCAGATGATGGCAAGACACCTGGAAACCCCACCCCATGGAGAAGAAAGGAGCTGGTGATGGGGGATTCAGGACAATGATGGGTGTTGTCTTCAAAAGGAGGTTAACGTGTGATGTGGAAGAGGCTGAACTCACCTGGCCTCTGAGGGCAGGACCGGAGGAGGGCACACGGCAGCAGCTGGGATTTTTCTATGGAAACACCAAAGATCTCTCTAGTAACTCAGTCAGCTATGGCAGCAGGCAGCGGGTTCCTGGCTGCTGAAGGCAGGAAGTAGAGGCTGGGGGCCCAGGTCACCTGCACTGACACACTGGGGAGAGAGTTTATGCAGCTGAGAAAGCATCCCTTCCAACTCAGACGTGTCATACGGGAGTCGGATGATGACACCTGAGCCCAGGGCCCGCGTTGGCACCCAGCCTAGCACCATCCATGCTCTCCTGGGCCAGAGTCCTGAAACAAAGGGCTTTGGAACCATTCTATAGAAGGTGTTCATAGTTTTAATTGATGACACAATCAGGCAGAGCATAGAAGGTTTGGACTAGGTACTCTTCGAGCTATATGTATGTTATGACCTGTCATGAAATCAATATATTCAGCAATTTTTAAAAAATGAAATAGAATGAATAGAGTATATCAGAGTATAATACACAGGGTGAGATAAATATTAGACGTTTTTCTTTTTTTAATTTGTTGCATTGAAGTATAATTGATTTACAATGTTGTGTTAATTTCTGGTTTCAGTTCAGTCGCTCAGTCGTGTACAGCAAAGTATTCAAAGCCTTCAGTTCAGCTTAGTTCAATTGCTCAGTCCTGTTGAACTCTTTGTGACCCCGTGGATGGCAGCGCTCCAGGTTTCCCTATCCATCACCAACTCCTGGAGCTTACTCAAACTCATTTCCATTGTGTCAGTGATGCCATACAACCATCTCATCCTCTGTCATCCCCTTCTCCTCCCACCTTCAATCTTTCCCAGCACCAAGGTCTTTTCCAATGAGTTGGTTCTTTGCATCAGGTAGCCAAAGTATTGGAATTTCAGCATCAGTCCTTCCAATGAATATTCACGACTGACTTCCTTCAGGATTGACTGGTTCACTCTCAAAGTCTATATATATATATATATATATATAGGTTTCCCCAGTGACTCAGCGTGTAAAGAATCTGCCTGCAATGCAGGAGACACAGGTTTGATCCCTGCATCAGGAAGATCCCCTGGAGAAAGAAATGGCAACTCATTCCAGTATTCTTGTCTGAAAATTCCCAAGTACAGAGGATCCTGGTGGATCCAAAGAGTCACAAAGAGGTGAAAGCAACTGAACACAAAAACACATATATATATTCAGATTCTTTTCTGTCATAGATCATTACAAGAGACTGAATATAATTCCTTGTGTGAAACAGTAGAGCCTTGATGGATATCTGTTCTACACATACTAGTTCGCATCTGCTGACTCCTGCCACCTTCCCTCCGTGGCAACCACAAGTCTGCTCTTTATGTATGCAGGTCTGTTTTTTTCTTGTAGGTAAGTTCGTTTGTGTCATTTTTAGATTCCACATATAAGTGATGTCATATGGTATCAGCATTTGTCTTTCTCTTTCTGATTTACTTTCCTTAGTATGATAATCTCTAAGTTCATCCATGTTGCTCCACACGCCATCATTTCATACTTGTTTATGGTTGAGGAGTATTCTATTGTATGTATGTGTATATATGTATATACACATACATCACATCATCTTTATCCATCAGTAGTTTTCAAGAAATACTTTTGGTTATATTGTCTGTGTGTGTGTGTGTGTGTGTGTGTGTGTGTGTGTGTATACAAGGTCAATGTAAAATCTATCTTCTACCAGTGCTTTGGCCACCTGATGTGAAGAACTGACTCACTGGAAAAGACCCTGATGCTGGGAAAGATTGAAGGCAGGAGGAGAAGGGGATGAGAAAGGATGAGATGGTTGGATGGCATCACCTACTCAATGGACGTGAATTTAAGCTCCAGGAGTTGGTGATGGACAGGGAAGCCTGGCATACCACAGACCATGGGGTTGCAGAGAGTTGGACACAACTGAGCAACTGAACTGACCGACCATGGGTTTAATTTTCCCTAGTATAAAATTTTAAACTTAATGCAAAGCATAGAACAGATTTGCTAGAGTCTTAGAACCACGTCACAAGTTGCTAGAAAGGTCACATGCTAGATTAGAGAGGTGACAGTCTCCGCCAGGCCAGGCAGCTCTGACTGCTTGCTTTCTTGGCCCTGGACACGGTTACACTCATATCTGTGGTCTTGCAGTTGGCCCCACAGAGTAACCAAGTGCTTGGCTGAGAGCAATCGAAAACCCTCTGCACACCTGAGGAGCAGACAGAACAGCAGGTCTGACATTTTGTTAAAGTCTTCCTTTTACACAAGGGACTGTGTTGAAAATAAATCTTGATCCTCAGACAGTAATGAGAAACAAACCCTGGAGACAGAGAACCAAGGGTTTTATGCAACCCTTCTTCCCCATCGCCACAGAGATCCCCACACCTGTGTGCAATTGCTTTGCTCTCTCTCCTCTTAAATCAGGGTCCTCTGTCTTCCTGGGACAGGACTGGGAGCACCTATGCAGGGGGCTTTAATTAAAAGGGAGCTGCCCAGAAAGCAACAAAGCTCTGTAAACCAATTATCCTTCAGTAAAAATATACATTTAAAAAAGGGGAGGAGCTGCTAAGTACTTGAGAGGGTTTTGAATGGATAGGCACGTCATGGAGTGCAACATTTTGGGCCATGAGGCACAAGAGGATATCTCTGGTAAGACCAAGAGATATAATATATACACACACAGCGTTTCCCAAACTAAAGGAAGCTGCTGCCGGATTTCTGCTGAATCCTTTCTGTAATGCAGACATGGTATAACAGATCTGCTTTTGTGTGTCCAGCATCCCTTAGCATTGTGATATCAGCATCCACCTTCCTCCACTTCCTACAGACAGTTGTTCCTGTCCCGCTACCATCCCATGTGGTTGTCGTGGGACTGCCAGTCACAATGTTTCGCCTATCTCTCTGGACTCAATGACTGGTCCATGGAAAAGGCAACAGACCCAAGCTGGGCCAGTCAGGGGTTTTCCTTATACATTATAATAAAGCAGTAGGCAAGAACTCAGTTTTTCCCTATGGAAAAGGAGTTTCTTTCCCATAGGGAGCTATAGGTTAGAGCTGCCTTTGGCCTCATTCTCCTCCAGTCGCGTGGAGGAAGACAATGGACATAGTGATCTCTTAAGAACCCTGAGGACATTCTTGCTACTTCGGCCGGTTCTGCTGCCCAGCACCCAGCCTACTTTACCTACATGGACAGAGATGGAGGAGCGGTGTTCGGTGGGGCAAGGGGTATTTGCTTGTTGCTTAGGCTAGGAGGAGTTGCTTTCTGTAATCTACATCTGAAAGAGTTGCTTCAGCCTGCATATAATGAAGCAGGGACAGGATTTAGTGACAACCTGTGTTTGAAGCCGAGAGCTGATTGTTATTAACCATGTTCAAGATATCTAACTTGTCCAGACCTCAGCTTCATCATCTGTACAATACACAAGATATTCATGAGGTTTAAATGAGCTAATTGTGTGAAAGTGCTTTGTATAATGATAAAATGTTGTCTGAATATTAAAGTAATTACTAACTTAAGCGCCTTTCCCCTACAGAATAAAGGGGGGCTGGCAGTCTCCCTCATGACCCTCCCAGCTAATCCACTCTACCCGAAGGAACCCCTGTTCTGACCCATGTCATTAGAGATTATCAGAAAACCTGGGTTTGAATACCAGTGCTGCTAATTGTGAACAGCATGACTAACTTCTTTGAACTATAGTATTATCATCAATAAAATGGAGTTAATTTTAAAAGAAAAACCTTTGGAGAGCAGTTGAAAAGTTTGCTAGGCTTTCTAATATAAGTTTTCCAACAAGGATCCTTACAATGTGGTCGTTAAGGAATAAGTGGTTTATTTCTCTGCTATGAGACCATCGAGGGCAGGTGCTTAGGTTGGTGGGTGGCTTAGGTACCAGGTCTGATAGCAACTCATGGATTTTAAGACCATTACAATCTGCATCAACTTAACCGACAGGAAAGGGGAGAAGAGCATGGAGGAGTTAGCTCCAGTTGAGAGTGGTTAACTCTTGCTCAGAGTCCATTAGTGAAGGCGTGGACATGTGAGCCCACCTGGCTCAGGGGAGGCTGGGAAATGTGGTCACAGGCTGGACAGCCATGCTCCAGCTACAACACTTGCCAGCCAAGAGGGGAAAACCAGATTTCAGAGGAGAGCTACTGCACAAGGAGCAAATAATTGCATTTAAGGTGTTTAGAATATTCCAGAACACAGGGTCGTACCAAACATGAGCTGTTTAGTATTGTTAATTCTCATGCAATAGAAAATTAGGAAAGAAAGTTTTCCCTCAAACTGGGCTACAAATTGGCTCTTTCTAGGAAAACTCTTTCTCATCTCAAGATTGTATTCTGCCAGGTTCTCTTGGCAGCTCTCGGCACATCACTCAACCCCTTCTCTCTAGGGGCCTCCATCTGTCTGCCCTGAAGAGCTTCTAAAATACTCCCTTGTGACAGTCTTGAGAGAGTAGCCATGGAAAAAGCCCAGCCTTGTCTGCTGGAAGGCCCCGTTTACTCACAGAATGAACTCAGACATCAGACAATTAACGATAGATGGGTGTTAGACTTGTTACATTTCCCAGCCCAGTTTTAGCCAAGTTATGAATCCATGCAAGCCAGTACGGAGATTCTGGGAATCTCGTTTGTTAACTTGGGCTCTGGATACTCCTCTTCTGCTTGCAGAGTTGTGGGGAAGAGGGGATGTGGTGGGCACCTGGCTCTAAGAGGATGGCTAAAATGGACTGACAGTATGCCTTCTGATGTCATAAATAATGCAAGTCTCCGTCCCATTAGCCATGGAAATTTGCAGTAGGAAACTACTGAAGTCTTTAGTTATAAAGTCCTACTGTTTAGTCTTCCAAGGAGACAGAGTTCCTAATAAATACTCTGGCAGAGGCCGTAAGCAGGGGGTGGGCTGTCTTGTGTAGCTGGATGTATGAGAGACCACCCACAAGGCTAGGAGGGCAGGCAGGCTGGAGTAGAGCTTGTTCATGACCTCAGCAGATGGGCTGCCAAGGAAACAAAACGCCCCCCTGCCCTTTACCCCACCCCTGGAACTGCCCAGACCCAGGGAGGAACTGGGTCTCTCTTGGGACAGCCCACCTGCACTTAGGTCATCCACAAACATCACCTGGTTCCTTAGCAACTTTGAGCATCTTTAGGAGTCATTCACTGTGCAGTTTCACCCATCAGCTGTGACTAGGACCTGACTTCTTCCACCCTGCTTGTTACAGTTTCCAGCTGTGATCAAGGACAAGCATTGCTTGCAAAAGAAAAGAAAGGAGTGATTATCTCCCTTACTGGACTATAATGGAAGATGGGGGAATCAGGAAGTGCTTCTTCCATCGAGCACTCTTATAAAAATGCCTGCAGGGTCGATATGTCTGGTGGGGGATGGGGTGGGAGGATGGACTGCCTGAAGCCATCACATATACAGCGTCAAGTGGAGGCGATTCTCCCGATCATTTGGGCTAAAATTCTTTTACTGAAAGGTCCAGAAAGTTGCAGCTAGGTTGCTTATCTTTCTTTATTTCTAGGCTGACACGCCCATAAAATTATCTCAGTTTTCTGCTTCACTTCCCTTGTCCAGCCAACCTACAGGGAAGTCAGTTAACTGCCTGGTTCCTTGTTCAGCCGCTAAGTCGTGTCTGACTCTTCGTGACCCCAAGGACTGCAGCATGCCAGGCTCATCTATCTCCCAGAGTTTGCGCAAATTCTTGTCCTTTGAGCTGGTGATGTCATCCATCCATCTCATCTTCTAGCGACCCCTTCTTCTCCTGCTCTCAGTCTTTCCCAGCAACAGGGTCTTTTCCACGGTTCAAATCCCAAGTCTAAGAGCTGCTTCTCGAGGCAGCCCCAGTGTTCAGGCACCACAATGTCCACTGAAGGGAACAAGTGCCACCCTGGAGTAGGGGACTCCAAGTATGCGATGTTGTCTGAACACTAACAGCCAGATAGACGCCACCTCGGATTTTCAAGGGCAGTACTGAAAGACAGAGGAAGCCTGTGCTAGAAGCTTCCAAAGCCCCTTCAGGTGGTATCCATAGAAACTAGAGAAAACAAAGCTAACAGTCAGCCCAACTTCAGGCTGTGGAGACAGTCCAGGATGAGTCAGAGCTAATAAAAGTGCTCTGTAATGTCCCTGCACAAGCTGTTGAGATGCTTGCAAGCCTCAGAGCGTTTTCACTTTGGCCTGGAGCCCCAGAATCCATTCAGCTGGTGATTAATTGCAGGAAAGATCCTGGGAAATAGATCAGGAACTGAAAGTGGTTTGTATCAGTGTGATCATTAAAGTCTGATCAAAAGCTGCACTTGGCTAGTTCCCTTTGGATGGCGTTTTCTGAAAGCAAGTTTGAAAAAGCAGTTCCCAGCCTTCCCACCATGAACTCTTCTTGAATTCCCAAGTCATATTTTGAGGCAACACTGCATAATGGATCAGAAGTAGAGCAAAGCAGATGTGTGCATTGAGACCTTTTTCGATGGCAATGTAGAAAGCAAAGAAATAAAAATAGTTTGAGTGTCAAGACAACTGGTAAAAATCAGAAGTCTTAGCAAAAATGCATATGGTTGATTTCTTTCTCTATATTAACAAGTAGTGTAGAAGCAATGTTAAATTTAGGGCTTTCCCAGGTGGTTCAGTGGAAAAGAATTTGCATGCCAATGCAGGAGATATGGATTTGATCCCTGGGTCTGGAAGATACCCTGAAGAAGGAAATGGCAACTCACTCCAGTATTCTTGCCTGGAAAATTCCATGGACGGGGGAGCCTGGTGAGCTATATAGTCCATGGGAATCTCAAAAGAGTCAGACACGACTAAGTGACTAAACAGCAACAATGTCAAGTTTGTGTCCTAGTTAGGTCTCTCAGAAGCTTGGACTTACACAACATTTTCCCATAGTTACAGGGCCAAAGCTCCTTATGTTGTAGACATCATCACAGATGACAGTCACTCCAAAACCATCCCATTCATCCACCCTGAATCCACCCAATTTCACCTTATTGCACTGTTTTTGTTGCCTTTCTATATGTGTCCTCTGATAGACTCCAACCAAGTTCATTTTGAGAAAACTCTGGCTTTAGCGCAGCACTATGTTTTCAGTAGTGAAAGTAAAATTCACTCAGTCATGTCAAACTCTTTGCAACACCATGGACTATAGTCCAGAATACTGGAATGGGTAGCCTTTCCCTTCTCCAGGGCCTCTTCCCAACCCAGGGATCAAACCCAGGTCTCCTGCATTGCAGGCGGATTCTTTACTAACCGAGCCACAAGTGAAGCCCAGGAATACTGGAGTGGGTAGCCTCTCTCTTCTCCAGCAGATCTTCCCGACCCAGGAATCGAACCAGGGTCTCCTGCATTGCAGGCGGATTCTTTACCAACTGAGCTATCAGGGAAGCCCGTTCTAGAAATACCTGTTTAAATAATGAATAAAATGAATGGTCATTCATTTTTTTCAGCCCTTCCATAGGAATCTACACATTTAAACAGGAGAAAAATAAAACCCTAACTCCTGTTTTGACGGACGATATCTGTGTTCTCTTCTTCATGAGTTTACCCCGTGTTCTTCATAAAGCTATAGATTTCCACCGTTTCTGTTGGAAAATGTGTTTTGGCTTCTAACCAGGATCTCAGGACACCCAAAACATGTTCATCCTGCTCAAGGGTTCTTAATGAAGACAGTGGCTTTCTGCCTCCCCAACTGTTCTGGCAGACAGGATTCTTTCTTTCTTCTCTTTATATATGACCCCCTGCACTTAGTGCAAAAAAAGGACGTCTCCTAGGGGGTCACAGAAGAAAGCAAGCCACCTGCTCACATTCGTAAGCACATGCTTGCACCCTGGGGAACATTCCTTACGCGACGGATTTGTCTCCTAGGAACTGCCGCTTCCCTCCTTCCCTGTCCCCCGTTCCTTTCCTGTCTTTTTTCTCCCTTCCCACTTTCTTTTTCTTTTGTCTGTCTCCAAATTGAAAATAAGGAAAATAAGACAATTTTGAACTTTTCTCCTGTTCCAAAATCATTTAGAATGCTCAGTCCCAGTCTCTCCTCCTCTGCACTCTGACAGCCAAGAGGAGGTATTCCCCTCCACTTTGGCAGCACTGGTTCCTTTCCATTTTTCTTCTTTCACACTATTTCGTTTGTGCATTCCTGAGCTTTGCTCTTGCCATCTTGCAATACTGCAGAGACAGCTCTTTTCCATCTTGTGTTGCCATCAGGGAGGCTCCTGCGTGGCAGTCTGGAGTGTGGATATTTGTAACTACTTAACTGTTAGGGGATGTTGGTGGCTACCAGGAGGTTTGAAGATGGTAAAGGTAAGAGAAAGTCAGTTGGGGAGGTAACAGGTAAAGACTGGTTTGCTTTGAAGGCAGCACCTATTCATTTATATTATGTGAGAAATATTTAGCCAAAATAATATAAATAGTAAATGTTCATTTAAACAAAGTATGCTATAACTATTTGGGAAGATGGGGGTAGAAAGAAAGGATATACTGGGAGTGGGGAGGGGAACATAAGATTTTGGAATTAAATTTAGCTCCTCTATAATAGAAAGTTGATAGACAATGTCCAACATTTTTAAATCAAGAAATCTCCCCTTACTTTAATACATGACATTTTCATCCATTTCATGCAGTCCAAAATATTTTCTGATTTTTATTGTGATTTCTTCCTGGACACAGGGATTATTTAGAGGCATGTTTCTAAAATTCTACATATGTGGAGGTTTTACAGTGTATTTTTGTTGCTGATTTCAGCTGCAATATTTTCAGAGAACACATGCTATATGACAAGTCCTTAAAAACTTGAGACTTGCTTTTTGACAGTATGTGATTAATCACCTTCTCCATACATGCTTGAAGAGAGGATGTACTCTGTAGTTGTCGAATATTCCATGTTGTTCATTAGATTATTTCTTAATTAAGTTGCTACAGGCTTTTGTGTTCTTACTGATTTTTGTCTGCTTGTTCTATCAGTTTCAAAGTATGCTTCTAAAACTTCCAGTAAAATACTACTTTTGACCATTCCTATTTAGTTCTGTCAATTTTTGCTTTATATTTGGTCATATTCTTAAGCTGAATACAAATTTAGGGGTGTCCTATCTTTCTAACAAAATGTACATTTTATCATTATTGTGTCCCCCTTATGGATATAGTTTACTATATCTGATATTAATAAAGCTATACCTACTTTCTTTTCATTGATATTTACATTATATTTCTTAATTCACCTTTTCCTTTCAACATTTCTGGAATATAGATAATTCTTAAAAACATAGTTTTTTAAAATAAGAGTTTAAGGGTGTTTGACCATTAATTGTCTCATTGCCTTATACGCAATTACTGCTATATTGGGGTTTGTTATTTTACTAAGTAATTTCTTGTGACTCTTATTTGGTCTACATTCTTTTTTCCCCCTCTTCTTTCTTTGTTTTTATTTTGAATTTTCCCCCAAGTTTTATTGGGAACTAATTGACATACAGCACTGTGTAAGTTTAAGGTGTATGGCATGATGGTTTGATTTACAGATTTTGTGAAATGATTACAGGAGGTTTAGTTTACATTCATCATCCAATATAGATACATAAAGGAGAGAAGTTTCTCTCTGTGATGAGAACTCTTTGCATTTCGTCTCTTAACAACTTTCCTGTATATGATACAGCAGTGCTAACTAGAGTTAAGTTGGACATAGCATCCCTAGTACTTACATGCCTTAAAACTGAAAGTTTATCCTTTTTGACCACCATCCTTGAATTCCTCCGTCCACTCACCCAACCAAAAATTTGACCCCTTTTTCCGTGTTAGGTATTTTATTTTTGTATTTTTTGATTCCATATATAATCGAGATCATACAATATTTGTCTTTATCGGTGTTATTTCACTTAGTATGATGCCCTCAACCTTCATCCACGTTGTCACAAACGGCAGCACTTTAAAGATAATGCTCCCTTGTCTTCTGTTTTCCGTAACTTTATATTGCTGCTCTTAAACTCACTTGTCTGTCTCATTGTTATACCTTGAATGTTGCCTGTATTATAATCAGGATCAGTTTAAGATTTTTATCTTGGTTTACAAGTCTTGCTATAATGTAACTAGGTGTGGTTTTCTTTCTTTAAAAAATAATCTGTTTGAGATCAGTAAGATTTGTTTAATATATGGCTTATTATTGGAGAAGGCAATGGCACCCCACTCTAGTACTCTTGCCTGGGAAATCCCATGGACGGAGGAGCCTGGAAGGCTGCAGTCCATGGGGTTGCAAAGAGTCATACATGGCTGAGCGACTTCACTTTCACTTTTCGCTTTCATGCATTGGAGAAGGAAACGGCAAACCACTCCAGTGTTCTTGCCTGGAGAATCCCAGGGACGGGGGCGCCTGGTGGGCTGCTGTCTATGGGGTCGCACAGAGTCAGACACGACTGAAGCGACTTAGCAGCAGCAGCGTGGCTTATTATCTGTCAGCAGTTTTGAAAATTCCACATTGTTTTCTTCAAACATTACAGTTGCCTCATTTTCTCTCTCTCAATTTGTGATATCTTCTTCTTGCATCTTTTATTTACCATTGTCTGTGTATCATCCATTAATCTCTTCACAGTTCATTCTGCATTATTTGCTCTGACCTATCTACCATTTCACTGATTTTCTCTTCATCTGTGTCAGAGCATTCGTTCAATCCATCTATAGAGTTCTTAATTTCAGTTGCTAACTCTTTCCATTTTAAGATTTCCACTGGGTTCTTTCTTATAGTTTACAGCCCTTGACAAAAATTACTGGCCTATTCATTTGTCTCTCTGAACTTGGTGAACAGTCATATGAGGTTGATAATTCCCATACTTGAAGCTCTGTGGGTCTGTTTCTTTGGTTTGTTGTTTCTGATTTTGTTTGTTTCATGTTGTCTCATAATTTATTAGGCTATTTTTTTATATTTTTTATCCTGTATTGGGATATAGCTGATTAACAATGTTGTGATATTTCAGGTGAACAGCAGAGAGACCCAGCCACGCACATACATGCGTCCACTCTCCACCAAACCTGCCACCCAAGGCTTTTTTTTTTTTTTAATTAGGTGCCCAGTGTTGTATTTGCCACATTGTCTGTGGAATATACTTTAGATCTAGGGTGATACTTTCCTCTGGAGAGGAATGTCACCAACTGGTTTTACCTCCATCATTTTCAGAGATGAACTCATTTGAAGTTGAGCTCCATTCCTTGCAATGCGTTTCTGACTCCAATTCGTCCTTATTCCTAGAGTGTTCCCTTTGCGATCTTAATTTAGAATTCACCAGAGGTTCCCTTGGTGAGCATTAGGTTGGACCCCTTAGTCCAATATGACTGTCAAAAAGTGACCTTCAGCCTTTCAGCCAGTTCCTTCAGAGTGGCCGACGTCCCCAGCACAAACCATCTCCATGTGCTGGGTCATTCCTGGGCCTCTCTCCTCCAGCCAGGGAATTCTTTGCCATCCTGATTCCTCTCAGATGCCTCCAAGCAGACACTTGAAACTATTTTCTTCTGCTCTTCTAATTTTCCTCAGTGGGTGCAATGGTTTAAATTGGTCAGTCTATCATTACCAGAATGTCAGCAATTAAAAAAGAAAAAAGAGTATAGCATCTACTTAATGATATCCTTACATCACTGAGGTTAAAAATGTGTATCTCAGTTCCAGGGTGGATTTACTCCATATCTTCACCAACATTAGAGTATAAAAATTCTTTCTCTTGTATTAGAATCTAGGAAAAAGGCTGCCAAAATTAAAGTCACAATTTGGGAATTTTTAATTTGTTTCTTATGGTATGAAGTAAATGGATATAAGATCTCTCTCCACTGTCAGTCTTCTACTCTAGCTTTTAAACTTATTTAAATATATCTTACAGAGTAATAATATGTAAATGTAGGCTTACATAAATTTTGGTTTGGCCTCTATTTTTTTTTTTTTAATTTGGCTGTGTTGGGTCTTTGTCGAGACACTGTGGCCTTTCGTTGCCTTGCTCAAGCTCTGTAGTTGGAATCTTAGTTCCCAAACCAAGGCTTGAACCCACATCGCCTGCATTGGAAGGTGGATTCATAACCCCTGGACCACCAGAAAAGTCTCTTTGGCTTCTGTTCTTTTAGGGAAAGTCTGAAAATGTTTTGATCCTTAACAACTCAAACTTCAAATTTTTTAATATCCTATGTTTCCGAGATTTCTCCTCCTTCCCATAGAGTATGTACCTCCTTTCCCTCTGATGGCTTCTTATCCCAGAATCCGAGGGAATCCTCACTTTAAAGGAACCAGCATCACGGTCATAAAAGTGATATAAAAGTGGAATTTTAAAAATTTAAAGCAGGCAGTGGTATCTAAGGTCTGAGATGGCCAGAGTCCAATAAAACCATTGAGATTAACATGTGCTGGAGCTGCTGGAATTTCTTGGGACTGAAAAATTCCTAAGCTCAGTATCTTGTCAAAACAGATTGGAAAATGATTTTTGTGTGATGTACTTTCCAATTAAATAATTTTATACACTATGCTTCTTCATAACTGTACCATTATAATTGGATTAGAGCATTTGAGATTTACTTTTTAAAGAATCAAGCAGTTTAGGGGCTTCCTAGGTGGCTCAGTGGTAAAGAATCCATCTGCCAATGGACGAGACACAAGAGACACAGATTCAATCCCTGGGTTGGGAAGATCCCCTGGAGAAGGAAATGATAACCCCCTCCAGTATTTCTTGCCTGGGACATCCCATGGACAGAAGTCTACAATCCATGGGGCCACAAAGAGTCAGACACGACTGGCTCTTTGCGTACACACACACAAGCAAGATATGTAGATTGAAAGGTTGGACTTGACAAGTTTTGTCCAGTGAGATCCTGATACTCCCTTTACTGAGGTATGTACTGATAGATTAGAAGATCCTTCCAAGTAGATGATGGTTTCTTTCTATCATAGTAGGTACCTCTAGTTAGGCAAGTGAGTAACTGACTGTAACTTCCTGAAGGAACTATTATTGGAATTAGTACATAACCATCCATACTGGAAATACTAGCTGACCACATACAGAGATCAACAAATTCCAAAGTTGCCGATTCATTTTATTCATAAAACAACATTTATGGAGTACTTCTCACTTACCAGCTCTGGTAACAAAGCAAAAAAAAGTCAGACTTGGTCCTTGCCTAATGGGACTTATCAGAGAAGGCAATGTCACCCCACACCAGTATTCTTGCCTGGAAAATCCCATGGATGGAGGAGCCTGGTAGGCTGTAGTCCATGGGTTCAAGAGTCGGACACAACTGAGCGACTTCACTTTCACTTTTGACTTTCATGCATCGGAGAAGGAAATGGCAACCCACTCCAGTGTTCTTGCCTGGAGAATCCCAGGGATGGGGGAGCCTGGTGGGCTGCCGTCTATGGGGTCACACAGAGTCGGACACGACTGAAGCGACTTAGCAGCAGCAGCAGCAGCAATTGGATTTATGTTCTAATGGAAAAAATATGATAAGCACTTAACAGATAAGCAAAAGAATTGCAGGGTGTGCTGTGTTATCAAAATAAATAAGCAGGGGGATATGAAAGAGAGTGTCCAGAGAGGCTACTTTAGATAAAAGGGTAGAGGAGAGCCTAAGGAAATCAGTGGCGGCCTGGGGCATGAGATTGTGCTGGTCATACAAGGATCTGGGGTAAAAGATATCCAGGCAGAGGGAACAACAACTGGAAAAAGATTTGAAATAGTCTAGGCCCAGAAACAGAGAAGGCAATGGCACCCCACTCCAGTCCTCTTGCCTGGAGAATCCCATGGACAGAGGAGCCTGGTAGGCTGCAGTCCATGGGGTCGTGAAGAGTCGGACACGACTGAGCAACTTCACTTTCACTTTTCACTTTCATGCATTGGAGAAGGAAATGGCAACCCACTTCAGTACTCTTGCCTGGAGAATCCCAAGGATAGGGGAACCTGTTGGGCTGCCATCTATGGAGTCTCACAGAGTCAGACACGACTGACGTGACTTAGCAGCAGCAGGCCCAGAAAGGAGGCCCCAGTAGAATGTGAGAAGACAGGAAAAAAAATAAAGAGATGTTAGAAAGATAGGCAGGAATTGGGTTTTTAGGGATCTAGAGATCTTTGTAAAGGTTGTATATGAATCTAATGGTGAGTGAATATTTTCTCAATATGGATATGTATCCAGTCAGTTCAGTTCAGTCACTCAGTCGTGTCTGACTCTTGCAAACCCATGGACTGCAGCACTCCAGGCCTCCTTATTCATCACCAACTCCCAGAGTTTACTCAAACTCATGTCCATTGAGTCAGTGATGCCATCCAACCATCTCATCCTCTGTCATCCCCTTCTCCTCCCGCCTTCAATCTTTCCCAGCATCAGGGTCTTTTCAAATGAGATCCTTCTTCGTATCAGGGGGCCAAAGTATTGGAGTTTCAGCTTCAACATCAGTCCTTCCAATGAATATTCAGGACTGATTTCCCTTAAGGTGGACTAGTTGGATCTCCTGGCAGTCCAAGGGACTCTCAAGAGTCTCCTCCAAAACCACAGATCAAAATTATCCATTCTTCAGTGCTCAGCTTTCTTATAGTCTAACTCCCACATCCATACATGACTACTGGAAAAACCATAGCCTTGACTAGACAGACCTTTGTTGGCAAAGTAATGTCTGCTTTTTAATATGCTGTCTAGGTTGGTCATGACTTTTCTTCCAAGGAGCAAGTGTCTTTTAATTTCATGGCTGCAGTCACCATCTGCAGTGATTTTGGAGCCCCCCAAAATAAAGTCTCTCACCGTTTCCACTGTTTCCCCATCTATTTGCCATGAAGTGATGGGATGGATCCCATGATCTTAGTTTTCTGAATGTTGAGTTTTAAGTCAAATTTTTCACTCTTCTCTTTCACTTTCATCAAGAGGCTCTTTAGTTCTTCCTCACTTTCTGCCATAAGGGTGGTGTCATCTGCATATCTGAAGTTATTGATATTTCTCCCAGCAATCTTGATGTCAGTTTGTGCTTCTTCCAGTCCAGCGTTTCTCATGACGTACTTTGCATATAAGTTAAATAAGCAGGGTGACAATATACAGCCTTGACGTACTCCTTTTCCTATTTGGAACCAGTCTGTTGTTCCATGTCCAGTTCTAACTGGTACTTCCTGACTTGTATACGGGTTTCTCAAGAGTCAGGTCAGGTGGTCTGGTATTCCTGTCTCTTTCAGAATTTTCCACAGTTTGTTGTGATCCACACAGTTAAAGGCTTTGGCATAGTCAATAAAGCAGAAGTCGAAGTTTCTGGAACCCTTGCCTTTTTGATGATCCAACCGATGTTGGCAATTTGATTTCTCATTCCTCTGCCTTTTCTAAATCCAGCTTGAACATCTGGAAGCTCATGGTTCACATACTGTTGAAGCCTAGCTTGGAGAATTTTGAACATTACTTTGCTAGCCTGTGAGATGAGTACAATTGTGCAGCAGTCTGAACATTCTTTGACATTGCCTTTCTTTGGAATTGGAATGAAAATTGACCTTTTCCAGTTCTGTGGTCACTGCTGAGTTTTCCAAATTTGTTGGCATATTGAGTGCAGCACTTTCAAAGCCTCATCTTTCAGGATTTGAAATAGCTCAACTGGAATTCCATCACCTCTACTAGCTTTGTTTGTAGTGATGCTTCCTAAGGCCCACCTGACTTCACATTCCAGGATGTCTGGCTCTAGGTGAATGATCACACCATCATGATTATCTGGGTCATGAAGATTTTTTTTTATAGTTCTGTGTATTCTTGCCACCTCTTCTTAATATCTTCTGCTTCTGTTAGGCCCATACCATCTCTGCCCTTCGTTGTGCCCATCTTTGCATGAAATCTTCGCTTGGCATCTCTAATTTTCTTGAAGAGATCTCTAGTCTTTCTTATTCTATTGTTTTCCTCTATTTCTTTGCATTGATCACTGAGGAAGGCTTTGTTATCTCTCCTTGCTATTCTTTGGATCTCTGCATTCAAATGGGTCTATTTTTCCTTTTCTCCTTTGCCTTTTGCTTCTCTTCTTTTATCCTCCACATAAGGCCAAGGAAATTTATCAGGATTGATCTGTCATAAACTGCCTAGAAGTCTGTATTCTATGTGAAAAGCACCGAATCACTAAACCCAAAGTTAGGACCCCTGGAGTACTGGCCTCAGCTGTGCTCTTCATAACAGGATCATAATGATTCCTGGCCAGTCCATTTCATGAAGCTCTTATCAAATCTAGATGACCTGACTCATATCAGAGCATGTCAACATGGAGAACTGCATGAATACATGCGGTTATTCTTTTGATTCCTGGTACAATGTATCACCTGTAATGATCCTTTCAAAAAATGTCAGGGGCATAACAGGTCATCTGGGTGCTGTATCTTGGGTAAAGCAGAAAAGTCTGTGCCCACCTGCAGGGCTGTAGGAAGGATTAAGTGGAGTCGCCTGTGTGTATGTGCTACACGCAACACCCACCCTAGAGGCTGTGGCCTTCGCCTCCTATCTTTCTTGGTTTAGTGCCTTTTTTATCTCTTTTTATCTTTACGATGTCACTTCTGGTCCCCATGCCAAAAAGTACCTATCTTTCCCTGATGAGTAGTGATTTGAGTATTTATGTATCTTCTTTCGTAAAGTTTCTGTTCAAATATTTGCTTAGTTTCCCCCCTTCATTGGGTTGTGTAGCTTTTATTGTTGCTCTGTAAGATTTCTTTATATATTCTTGATATGGAGTTTGTTCCAATGCAAGAAAGAGGTAATAAATAAAAGCTTAAAAGGCAAAAACAAAGCAAAACTTACCTGTCCCATGACCCACATTCTCATGATTCTTCTCTGTAAGGCAAAGAAGGATTCATTTATGATATTCCCACCAAATTATACCACTTAAATAAAATGCACTGGTTTCCAGAAAGCCTAAATGATAACTTTAATTTGGGGAATATAGGTACTGCAGACGGAGAAGGCAATGGCACCCCTTTCCAGTTCTCTTGCCTGGAAAATCCCATGGACAGAGGAGCTTGGTAGGCTGTAGTCCATGGGGTCGCTAAGAGTCGGACACGACTGAGCAAATTCACTTTCACTTTTCACTTTCATGCATTGAAGAAGGAAATGGCAACCCACTCCAGTGTTCTTGCCTGGAGAATCCCATGGACAGGGGAGCCTGGTGGGCTGCCATCTATGGGGTCGCACAGAATCGGACATGACTGAAGTGACTTAGCAGCAGCAGCATCAGGTACTGCAGAGAAGCTTCCCAGGTGGCTCAGTGGTAGAGAACCCACTTGCCAATGCAAGAGACACAAAAGATGTGGATTCAGTCCCTGGGTTGGGAAGATCCCCTGGAGGAGGGCATGGCAACCTGCTCCAATATTCTTGCCTGGAGAATCCCATGGACAAAGGAGCTTGGAGGGCTACTGTTCATAGGGCAGCAAAGAGTCAGGCACGACTGAAGCATCTTAGCACGCGCAGCCTCATGCAGGTATTGCAGAAGTCATCACTAAGACAGAGAGAGGGAGGATTCTGGATTTTCTGGACTCCCCTAATTATGTCCAAAGTGCAGTTGTCGATTCTTTCCTGTTGAATTTCCCCAGAATGTTAAACAAAATCGAGACAACCTTCACTCTCTGTACATTTCCCCCCTCATCTGGGTCTTATTACCAATTCCAGGCCAGACTGCCCTCACTGACCTACGGCTCTGACACTCCCCATACCTCTTCCAACATTTTCAGCAGTTTTCTTCTTCCTTCCTGCCTCCCTAAAATACCTGTAACTAAGGTAACCATATATCCTAGGATGATCCTGGTTTCTACCTGTTTTTTTCTGGCATAATTATCAATATATTGATCCTTCTTTTAAATGTGTGCTAGTTTGGGAAGCAAATTACCTGATAACCCTACCTGTAGCTGAATGAATTTGAGCAAAGCCTAAAGGCAAGTCTAGAGTGAGGAAAGAGAAAGAGCAGAGCTAAAAAGCCAAGTGTAGAAGGTGCCAATCCTTGTCTACCCTGCAGCACCATCCCTCATGCATTGGTGCCAGGCCAGCAATTCACTGGCATCATACTAGGGATGAGACTGGCTCTCAGGAGAGGTAAACTAAAAGCAAGAGATTCCTAGAAATTAGAGGTAAAAAGATGCAAAAGACAATGGAGGATGGTTTTATGAGAGCGTCAAAAGGTTATATGCATCCCATGAGGATGCAGGATGACTGTAGTTTTGTTGCTTCAATTTTATCTCCATTCCTGAGGGGTTGGTGAGGTGTACAACACTGGTGTCCTGGCCGATTCCTTTTGCTCTGTACCACTCAGGTGTTCCTGCTGAGGACCACAGAGGACTCGCCCTTACCAGGCAGGTTGTTGGATTAGATGTGGTTGCCTAGACCAAAAGGCAGGACAGGGTCAGGTCCCATTTGTCACTTGGTGACCATGAGAATTATTTTGACTTCAATGGGCAAACTTTTCATCTGCAAAGTAAAGAGAGTTAAACCAGATGGTCTCTAAGGCAATAGTTCAAAATATTTGTATATTGCTTAAAGAATTTGAAGAACTTTCTTCCTTAAGCAGTTTTACATTAATTTAAAATGTGAAAGTGAAAAGCCTGGCTTAAAACTCAACATTCAAAAAACTAAGATCATGGCATCTGGTCCCATCACTTCATGGCAAATAGATGGGGAAAAAGTGGAAACAGTGACAGACTTTATTTTCTTGGGCTCCAAAATCACTGCAGATGGTGACTACAGCCATGAAATTAAAAGATGCTTGCTCCTTGGAAGGAAATCAATGACAAGCCTAGACAGTGTATTGAAAAGCAGAGATATCACTTTGCTGACAAAGGTCCGTCTAGTCAAAACTGGTTTTTCCAGTAGTTATGTATGGATGTGAAAGTTGGACCAAAAGAAGGCTGAGCGCTGAAGAATTGATGCTTTTGAACTGTGAGGCTGGAGAAGACTCTTGACAGCAAGAAGATCAAACCAGTCAATCCTAGAGGAAATCAACCCTCAATATTCATTGGAAGGACTGAAGCTAAAGTTCCAGTACTTGGCCCGCCTGATGTGAAGAACAGACTCATTGAAAAAGACTCTGATGCTGGGAAAGATTAAGGGCAGAGAAGGGGGAGACAGATGCTGAGATGGTTGGATGGCATCATGGACTCAAGGGACATGAATTTGGGCCAACTCCAGAAATTAGTGATGGACAGGTAAGCCTGATGTGCTGTAGTTCATGGGGTTGCAAAGGATTGGACATGACCAAGCAACTGAACAACAACAAAAATATTTCTTGTTAACAAGATGTAATTTCCAACACATGATGGATATGGACATTTTATTAATGAAGGCCTTATTACATTATTCTTTAAAATGTATCCAAATACCACAGCCATTTTATACCCATGTCATCTTTTTTACCTCAAAAAATTATTATTTAATACATGGAAATTTTACATTGTTCCCATTTCAATTTGAACTCATTTTAGTCTGTTTGTTGTTGTTCTTGTTTAGTCACTACGTTGTGTCTGATTCTTTGCAACCCCATGGACAGTAGGCCACAGGCTCCTCTGTCCGTGGGATTTCCCAGGTAAGAACACTGGTGTGGTTTGCTGTTCCCTTCTCCAGGGGATCTTGCCAACCCGAGGACAGAACCCACATCTCCTGCATTGCAGGTGAATTCTCTCCCACTCAGCTATCTTAGAAAACACTCATTTTGTTCTATTTCCCCAAAAGAATTTTACCCTTGATATAATTATCTGTATGTTTGAAAGTTTTTTTAAAAACTCATGCCTTCACTCTTTGATGCAACAAAAGCATGTGAACACAATGAAATTTTTTAAATTTCCTGTGGCTATAAATTTCAAAGGGTGAAAACAGTAAATAAACTCTAGATGGAGTTATCACTACAACTGTTTTGACCAACTGAAATCATTAAACAAGTAAGTAAAATTTTATTGGAAATGTTTCTCTTGGAGAGATGATAGAGCTGCCTTAGGTTTTGAGCAAGTTATTTATGATTTAGTATAATTTATCAAATTAATTTTATTCCCCACCCCTATTTTTTAAAGAAGTGCTGAGGAACATTCAGGTATGGCCTAAATCAAATCCCTTATGATTATACAGTGGAAGTGAGAAATAAATTTAAGGGACTAGATCTGATAGAGTACCTGATGAACTGTGGATGGAGTTCATAACATTGTACAGGAGACAGGGATCAAGACCGGCCCCAAGAAAACGGAATGCATAAAAGCAAAATGGCTGTTTGAGGAAGCCTTACAAATAGCTGTGAAAAGACAGAAGCAAAAAGCAAAGGAGAAAGGGAAAGATATATCCATTTGAATTCAGAGTTTCAAAGAACAGCAAGGAGAGATAAGAAAGCCCTCCTCAGTGATCAATGCAAATAAATACAGGAAACAATAGAATGGAAAGACTAGAGATCTCTTCAAGAAAATTAGAGATACCAAGGGAACATTTCATGCAAAGATGGGCTCAATAAAGGACAGAAATGATGTGGACCCAACAGAAGCAGAAGATACTAAGAAGAAGTGGCAAGAATACACAGAAGATCTATACAAAAAATATCTTCACGACCTAGATAATCAGGATGGTGTGATCACTCACCT
>SJYC01147326.1:0-10780 GCA_006408675.1 Madoqua kirkii
GGACTGAGTGACTGGACTGAACTGAGCTGATTCACTCTCTCAGAACCGACTCTGATATTTTGAATTGTTCTTTTTTTTGGTCTCCCAGGGATCTTTCCTCTCTGGGGTAGCTCCCAGGATAAAATGCAAAACAGGTAAGAGTAAGTTTTGTCAAGTAAGAACAGGACTGGGAGAAAAGAACTAGAAAGTAGAGCCTGTCCAGCAAGGTACTTTCCCAGACAAAGGAAGTTTAGGCATGAGTACTTGTATTCATTCATCTGGAAACTGATACCAACCACCTAACCTGTGAATATATACCCTGAAAGAAATCTTCCTGATCCTCAGGACCACATGCACCTCACTTTGAAGATCCAACTCTAATATCTAAAGGTCTGGACAATGTCAAGTTCAAGCAAAACAACTGAAAGAAAAAATTTTCAAGTTCACTTTATTTACTTATTTGTGATTAGGTGATGAGACATTGAGGCCTATATAGTAAATCTCCATACCCACCCCCGGCCCCACCTGTCCATCAGCCATCCATTCTTTTCTCCAGGCAGTGGATATAAAGTTGCCCTGTGTAATCTGTGGAGATGATCTCACATATTCATTCAATTATGATCAGAGATAGTCTTTCCTTCCTCCTGTTTCACAATTGCTACTGTGCTCTACATGCTGTCTGGTGTCTTTTGTGGTGCTTTGCTTAGAAATTACATTGGAGATTTTTTTTTTTTAATGTCATCATATAAAAAATACCCTCATTTTTTACTGACTGAACAGTATTCCATTAAATGTTATAATTTACTTAAACAGGCCCTTATTGGTGTTCTTTTAGCTTGCTTCCAATATTATTTAAACAAAACTGTGATAAATATATTGTACATATATTGCTTTGAATATGTGTGAATATATTCACTGAGGAACTTCTAAAAGTGGAATGTCTGGTCCAAGGACTTGTGTATGTATTGATTTTAATTAGGCATTAATAGTGAACTGCTTATCTCTGAGGAGGATGTGCCAATTTAATCTACCACCCACAAGATATGAGTGCCTGTCTTAGTTATCCGTAACTCTGTAACTATTCCTGTCACAAATCATCCCCAAACTGAGTGGCTTCCAACATCAGTAACCACTTCTTATCCTTTGTTTTCTGCGGGTCTGGATGATGATGCGTGACTTGGCCGGGTTGTCCTGGTTTGGGATCTCTGGGACGTTTGCTTTCAGCGGGAGCTGGGGTCATCTTGAAGACTTCCTCTGAGCCCCAGGTGATGAAATCATGGAGACTCTCGTGTGTCTCCGTCCTTTGGGGTCTCTCTACACTGTCTCTCCCACAGTAACCAGACATCTTTCGGAAGCATCTGTCAGTGGACATTTGGGTGGTTTCCATGTCTTGCCGTTGTGGATAGTGCTGCTTTGAACATAGGAGTGCACGTATCTCTTTGAAATACAGTTTTGTCCAGATAGATGCCCAGGAGTGGGATTGCTGGATCATACAACAACTCTACTTGTAGCTTTTTGAAGATCATCCATACTGTTTTCATAGTGGTTACATCAACTTACATTGGTGACTTTTCCATGAAAAAAATTTTTTATGTGTATTTAATTAAATTTGACTTTTCTTTTAACCTTCTGGGTTTTTTTTGTCATATTTGGAAAGTCTTCTCTGTGAAACTGTGAGTGTTCCTCCCCGTGTTTTCTTCTGCTCTGTGTGTTTGGCTTGGTTTGGTTTCTATATTTTTACTTTTGATGCATTTAATATTAATCTTATTTTAAAGTGTGAAGTATGGACTAGAATGTCCTGCTTTCCGGTGGCTATCTAGTGCACTTGAAATGTTGCCCATGTCGTGTTCATGGACTCTCCGTGTTGCCTCCTTCTGTCCCCCTTGTTAGTGTGAGTCTTTGTGTGATGGTCCTGCACTGTTTTAAATTTTGTAGTCACATAATGTGTTTTAATATCTCGTAGGACTACTTCTCCTTATTTATCATCTTCCTAATTATCTAGGCAATTCTTTCTAGTCTATTTTTCTATGAAAACAATTTCTTAATTGCATGGTGCTATTACCAGTCATGAAATGTGATTAGGCTGAGATATTTGGGATTTTTCTGCACATAAAAGAAGGAAGTGGGAGGTAACTTGACATCTTAGGGGAAAAAAACAAAACAAAAACTGGCACTCAGAGAGACAATTTCAATCTCAAATCTGCAGAATAGCCTGTGGCCTTGCTCTAAGCTATGATAATACTTAAAAGGAATGACCCAGCGTGGTCAAGATTAATGAGGAAAAGAAAAATGCTAACCTTTTATAAGATCACTTTCCTCTAGAGAATTTTAGTGTGCCAACTCTCAGGGTAACTGAATCTCTCTTAATGATTAGAAATCATGCAACATTTCTGATTGCTTGTCTGTGTTATTGTTTGGGTATAGTTTGCCAAAAAACAAATTGTTCCTAAAAGCATGGTGAAGGGTAGTGTATGGTATTCAGTCTTTAGAGGTTTTATTCACAAATATTGTGTTAGGCTTTTGTATCTTTTTCAACAGACCAACACATCTAATGAAAATGTCTTAGAAGCGCATTTTTGTTACTTTTCCATTTCACTTTCAGGGTTGTAAACACTCACATTTCTGTGTTCTGACTAATGTACAACAACATTAAAAGCATAGAACTTGGCTCTTACTGCAACATTTTTACTTAAGGGATCAAAGGCACTTTGCTATTGTTCCTTCCTTGTTCTCCTGGGATGCTGGGAGATCCTGCAGAGTCTCTTGCAGTACACACTTGTAAAATGCCTTGGATTTGCAGATGTTTTGCTATTATTATTTAATAATGGGTCTCAGGATTTCAATATGTCTATCATGGGGGAAAAAAAACAAAGCTCAAAAGTTCAAGAAAAGCATGAATAAAAAGCAAACAGAAACTGAAGATCTGAAAACCCTGTTGTATATTGAATTGCCTCTGTACCTGTGTATGTGATCTTATTTGGAAAAGTAAGATCATTTTTAAGTTGTTTTTTAAATTGAGATATACTTGACATGTAACATTGTATAAGGTGTAAAACATGTTGATTTGATGCATTTATATTTGGCAGTGTGATTACCACCATAGCTTCAGCTCATATCTCTATCATATTATATAATTATCATTTCTTTTTTGCGATGAGAACTTTGGAGATTTAGTGTCTTAGCAATTTTAAAGTATTTCATTCAGTATTATGATCTTATTTGGAAAAGTAAGATCATTTTTAAGTTGTTTTTTAAATTGAGATATACTTGACATGTAACATTGTATAAGGTGTAAAACATGTTGATTTGATGCATTTATATTTGGCAGTGTGATTACCACCATAGCTTCAGCTCATATCTCTATCATATTATATAATTATCATTTCTTTTTTGCGATGAGAACTTTGGAGATTTAGTGTCTTAGCAATTTTAAAGTATTTCATTCAGTATTATTGAACACTAGAAACAGGGTCATTGCAGATGTATTTTAAGTTTCTCAAGATGCCCTCCCCCCCTCCCTCCCTCAACTCCTGTATTCTCTCTTGGAGAATTCCATGGACAGAGGAGCCTGGTGGGCTAAGGGGTTGCAAAGATTCAGACACAACTGAGTGACTAAACAGCAGGATGACATCATCCTGCGTTTAGAATGGACCCTAAATCCAACAACTGATGTCCTGGTAAGAGAAAGGAGAGAAGGACTTAACACAGAGAGACACAGGGGAGAGAACAGTGTGAAGACAGAGGTAGAGACTGGAATGGTGAGCTTATAAACCAAAAAATGCTAGCAACTTCTAGGCAGTGACCAAAAGCTAGAAGGCAGGCATGGACTGGGTTCTCCCTCAGGGCATCCAGAAAGAACCTTCTCTGCTGACGCCTTGATTCAGACTCTTGGTGTGCAGAACAGAATACGGGTCTATTAATTTAAGCCACCCAGCTTGTGGTAATTTGTTATTGGCTAAGAAAGGGAGTGAGGGGCAGACACAGGAAACTATTATAGACCTTTCATCAAGAGAGGTTGAGCAGAAAAGCTCAGAGTCTGTGAACTCAGTGAAACAGAAGAAACACTCCGCAGCTTCCCCACCCCCTCAGCTCCCCGCTATGCTCACTCCCAGAGCCCTGAGTCGCTCTGCACACCTTAGATTTCCCCTCTGTGAGTCACTCTCCCCCAGGTTCAAGAGGATCCTCTCTCTCTCTTCAAATTTTCCCCTGTGCCCAGACCTCCCCCCGGGCTCAGCTTGCAGCAGAGCTTGCGAGCCTGTTCACAGCATGGTAGAAGGCAATAACTAGGGGTGTTGACCTTCTCAGGAATATTTGTATTCTTAAAGCAGTTAGACAGGGCTTGATCGAGAAGGAATTCTGTCTCCTGGAGGAATCTCTGGAATCACCGTGGGGCGGGATGAATAATTTTGCAGAGGGGCTTCTCCCAGTCTCGGTCCTCCCTGCTTTCTCCCTGACACTGCTTCCCCAGGGACCCTGTTTGCTGTGGTTTCATCAGAGCAAAGGAAGGACCCCAGCAAGTCCAGCTGGATGAATGCCCTTTTCAGGCCCAGCGCCCTGCCATGAGTGGAGGCCAGGGTGGGCCAGGCACAGTGACCCAAAGGTAAAGGCTTGTAGGGGACGCTGTGGAGAAACCGCTTTGAAGGAGGGGGGAAGTTCCATGAGGGTCATGTGCGGGCAGAACTGGCTTCACAAAATTTTCAGGGCCCAGTACAAATTGAATGTAGGCCTGGGGTTCACACTCTTTAAGGATGGCATGACGATGAGAGCTGAGCACTGAGCATGCAGAACTCCTCTAAACATGAGGCTCCACACACGCACGGGTGCTCACGAGGTCGACCCTGTGTGGCTGTCAGCAAAAACTTTGAATCAGAATTTGAAGGGCTGCAGTAGATTGCGTCACTGGGCATCTATTTGTGGACTCATTCCAGGAGCCATGTAGCACAGAGATGTTGCCATCAGACACCGAAGACATGGGCTTGGCAAGGGGACCTTGAGGAAGGCCCTCTGCAGGCTGCCCAGATGAGTTGGTATAGGTTTCAGGGAAAAAAGTAAAATACACATGAGCAGGTATTTAAAATTCTCCAGCAGGAAGGCTCCCGGTGACTGGAGGAGATCTTGTTTTTGGACCCCAAGGTTGTCTTGCCTCTGCAGGATGCTCTTGCCTTGGCATGAACCAGGGTATGGGGGGTTGGGATGGGGAGTTTAGGGTGAGGGGAAAGGTTAGGATGGTGATGCTGAGGGAGCTTACAAGGAAGGGGAGAGATTCAGTGGGAAAGGGATACATCTCACGGAAGTGGAATTCTGTGTGGGTGATGTAAACACTCTGCCTCCACACTCCCCCCCCCCAACCTGATGCCTACTCCACATTCTGGCAAATCTCCAGTAAAAGAATGGCTTCTCAGAAGTCTGTGGAGTGAGCTTTCTTTGGGGGAATGAAGAGAAGAGTTTAGTCCAGTAAGAGTGGAGAGTTGAGGTGAGGCTAGTATAATTGTAGCCTTGTTAGCACAGAGAGGTAAGCTTCTGCAGAACTCACTGAATTGAAGGGGGCCTCTGAGCTGAGCAGCCTTAGAACAATCACAATGAAAAGATTTTGCCTTTTGTTTTGATTCTGGAGCTTGGAAAACTCTGGAGGGGCGAACAAATGGCTGGGAGGCACAGTCTGGTTGGGGTGAGTTCAGTTCCTGGGAGAAGAACATGTGCAGGAGTGACTGTTGACTTAGTTCTGGAAGACGGCAGGAGCTGGGAAGTGTTGTGAAGTCTCAGGCTCCCTCCTGTCTGACAGAGATAAGGCACTGAGAGTCCCTGGGGCTAAAGCCAGCCAATTCCTATCCTCCCACCAGACCAGCTTTAGGCTATTCCCTAACCAGATTCAAGATTGCTACACTGGCTCCTGGGTATTTTGCTGATGGGTATGACCTTATCATTTTCCTAGTCAATGAACCCTGGGAATTGACCTTTTAGTCTAGAAAATGTTATCTCTGTATAACTAGCTGTGGGTTGTGAGTACCTATGGTTTTAACTCACTTGTTAGAGGCCAGAGCTTGTGGACCCCACGGTTGTCTTGCCTCTGATTTTAACTCACTGGTCTGAGGCCAGAGGACACGTTGCGGACTTTGTCAGTTCCAGAAATAAGCTCTAAGCATATTTTCTTTTTCAAGTAGCACAAAAACTTTCTATTTGTCCAAGGTAAATGACCAACGATGTCCCACCTAAACAGGTTCTACAGATGCCTCCAGATACAATGTGCCCCCTAAGCGCCCCAAGAATGTGTCCACCAGTGTTTAATTTCTATAAACGACACTGGGGTGAACAAAGCAGGACCCATGGTTGATGTTTGTCATTCTTGGGTCGGGCGGGGCGAGGTATTTCTAGTCACCTGCTTCACCTCTGAGCCGCCTGTCTGAGAAACCACCCCTCTTACCGATTTCCAAACTAAAACCTTAGCTGACCTCAGCTCTAGTGAGATTCCCAGGCACGACCTACTTGCACATGACAAAGAAAAAAAAAAGACACTTTTAACTCTTAGCTGGTAGGTTTTACCTCCCATTCTCAAGCATAGAATTAACTCAGGTATGTAATCTTCTGAAGCGATGACTTCAAATCTACTATACACACATGGGTCTCCACTTACGGAATTGCTATTTATATTAATTTAAGCAGGTCAGAAAAATATTATAAACTCCTAAAATGTCATTTAGTACCAAATTTAAAATTATATGGTTTCCTTAAGCCACAAAAATAGAGCAATAGTAATACTTACTTTTAGGACTCTCTATTTTAAGTCAGGGTTGTACGTGGCATTTGATCTCTGGGAAGAGTTGTTAGTTGCTTAAAGTATTCTTTGCCTTTTTCATCCTTTAACACTTATCTCCCCATTCCAGCCCACCCCTCCTGCTCGCCCCCCACCAAGAGCCAGCCTGCAGGAGGCCAGTGGTTTTTTTCCATTGTTTAAAGGACAGAGTGAAATCAACCACTCGGGGACTCCATCCATCAAGCCCAGTGTTTGAGTTTGTTTTGTTTGGTAGATGAAAAAGCCCAAACTGGCTGTTTTCTGGTCCTTTCTACATACCACTGTATGGAAACCAAGACCAAGTGTCCTCCCAAGAAATAACAGAAAACAGATAATTCTGTGAGCTAAGAAGGCTTCCCACTAAAACCTGTTCTCCATCCTTCCCACCAAATTCTGCTCCAGTTCCATAGTCTCCAGAAGTGGAGGGCCAAGGAGCAGCCACAGAAGCCAGGTTCGTTCATTCATTCATTCATTCTGACAAATATTTACTGAGCATCTACTGTGTGCTGGGTCCTGTGGCTACAGATGTTGATGTGGAGGAAAAAAGTTCCAGAACTCACAGATCCTAGCATATGGATGTAAGGTCAATCCTGGAGAGAAATAGTCTCAGAACCTCACGGCAAGGACACAGTCATTAACTGTCTCTGCTTCTACCCTCCAACCCACATCTATCCCAACAAGTGAATATGGCCAGTGGCAGAGGACTATTCCTCATGGAAGACTATTCTTTCCATCAGTCCCAGCTTTGTCCCCTAGAACTTCACAGAAGCACCATGCTATTTCTCCCCACAATCACCTTCTCCTGTTTGAAGGCAGCTGCCATGTTGCTGGTATTCTTTACACAATGTAAAGGGTCAAAGGTGTGGGAGACTGGCCCATACTGCTGCTGCTGTGGCTGTTGCATCAGTCGTGTCCGACTCTGTGCGACCCCATAGACGGCAGCCTACCAGGCTCCCCCGTCCCTGGGATTCTCCAGGCAAGAACACTGGAGTGGGTTGCCATTGCCTTCTCCAGGCCCATACTGAGACCAAGCTAATATACAGAAATGCCTGGGCTTTTCCAGAAACAGCTGGGGTGTCTCTACCCCAAATCTGTTTGAATAAGACTGTGAAGATCCTATTAGGAATGAATTCATCCAAGGAGAGGAATAAGATTGAGGTGACCAATTTTACCCATCACCAAGGCTTGATCATTGAAGAGCTCTGGGTCCCAAAACAGATTTTTAAAATACATAGGTGTTTGTGTGCACAGAAAAGGAGTAAGGCAAAGTGGTGATTTTTTTTTTTTTCCTAGAGGTGGGATGATTTTTTTTTGTTTTCTCTATATTTTTAATTATTTTTAATGTTCTCTACAATAAATATATAAACCATACTAACAGAATAAAATTTTATTCAAAAAATCATGTAGAAACTAATTTTCCATAGTGATTGACTTATCTTCTCCTTTTCACGACAGAACAAAGGTCCTTTAGTTTACATAATAAATAACATTCATAAAATTCTATTGATTAGCAAATATGCCTTGTAGAATTGTTTCTGTGTAATTTGTTGGTATTAGTCCTTACTCTCCCCATGTATATGACAGAAAACACCTAGCACCTAGGTCCATAAAGTTACTTTAAAAGACATTAATGACTTTCTTCAAACAAGGAGCCAGCAAATCTTCATTGGCATCTGTACAGTTTGAAAAAATAAACGTGTTAACCAGTCTGTCATGGCTGACTCTTTGCAACACCAGGGACTGTAGCCCATCAGGCTCCTCTATCCATGGGCTTTCCCAGGCAAGAATACTGGAATGGGTTGCCATTTCCTTCTCCAGGGGATCTTCCCTACCCAGGGATTGAACATGGGTCTCCTGCATTGCAGGGAGATTCTTTTCCATCTGAGCCACCAGGGAAGCCCAGTTTGAAAACATAAAAGTAACCACCAATAAAAATCTATTTCTCCTAAAAGGTTGAAGAGGATCTCTTGGAGAAGGCCTGTGATCAAGACATTCGGGCAAAATTTCTAGAGCAGTTAAGCACTGCTTCTTAACACATAATCGCATTCAGCTAAAATTGCTTTTCAGAATTTTAAGAGATTTACAAAACTAATCAAAAACATTCACACATGTGAAAATGACTGTCTAGAGGACTTGGGTTATAGTTACAGGACTTAAGGAAATAGTAACTCTATATTTTGCAACCGGTTATTGAATGCATGGGTTTCCTTATAAGTATCCTGATGCTTTCAAAACTGTGAATTCCATTTTTCTTAATTCGGATGGTTGATGGTCATCAGATTTTGTTCCTTTCTAAAGTGATGGTAGTCACACAACCATGCTGTTTTCTATTCCACTACTGGGTTTAAGGTTACAGGGTGAAAATGGTCACAATAAGCCAGTCTTAAGGCTGGCCCACTTGAGATGCAGGTTTCCAGATGGGTCCTGGGATGGAATGGGGTCACCTTGGAAACCAGCGGCATTGAGAAGTTCAAAACAAAGAGGTTAGAAGTAAACCTGACTCACTGGCAGTTCATCAGTGGTCTTTGCTCTGGGAAATGCTCTTTAGCGTAACTGAATAAATATTTCAAAACCAAGTACAGCGAGGAAGACTGAAAAGGTTTAAGATACTGCTCAAGAATTGTGATTTTATGGATCATTTTTTTCTTTCTTCTCCAACTCTAATTTAGTCTATATAATGATGACCTCATCACAGTTGCCATAGAAGTAACTAATTCAAATGGGACATGCTTTTGTTTTTTTTGTGTGTTGTTGTTCAGTTGCTAAGTCCTGTCCAACTCTTTGCGACCCCCATGGCCTGCAGCACATCAGGCTTCCCTGTCTTTCGCTATCTCCCGGAATTTGTTCAAACTCGTGTCCTTTGAGTCAGTGATGCTATCTAACCATCATATCCTCTGCTGCCCCCTTCTCCTCCTGCCCTCAATCTTTCCCAGCTTCAGGATCTTTTCCAGTGAGTCAGCCCTTCACACCTGGTGGCCAAAGTATCGGAGCTTCAGCATCAGCCCTTCAGATGGTTCAGCATCAAGTCCTTCAGGGTTGATTTCCTTATAGAAGAAAGTATAATATACATGAGGGATCCCTCTCACCTCAGGAGGAAGATGAGTTTAGGGAAAACAAAACTTGGAAAGACTGACTTCTTTGGCTTTGGGAAGACACACTTGGGATCCTCCAAAATTAAGTTGAAATGAACCCATGTTGTAATTCTCGCTTGTGATGTCATAGTTCACCAGCATGTTCATTTAAAGTCAATTCTCTGTTAGACACAAATTCTGCTGTGTGATTGGGGGATCTTCTTGCTAGAAGCACAAGTTAGTGTCTAACACCATCTGAAATCAGACTGGCTTCAGATCCTAGCTTCATTTCTTACTAGTTGTGTGACTCTGAGAAAGTCAGTTAATCTCTCTGTGCTTTGGTTTTCCACAACTGTGAACAGGAAATAATAAGAATAGCTACCTCATACAATTGGCGTTAGGATGGACAGAATTAGTACACATTAAGCAGAGAGAAGAGTGCTCAGGGTACACCATGTAAAACCTTCTCTTCGTGCTACTGTTGTTAAAATTAGCTCTTTCTTTCCAATGTGTGTGAAACAATAAGAGTAACTGCTGTTATTACTGTGACAAGGGAATGAATTCTTTATCAACTGCACAATCAGTTGGGTACTTATTTAACTTCTATGCAGAGTACATCATGAGAAACGCTGGGCTGGAAGAAGCACAATCTGGAATCAAGATTGCCGGGAGAATATCAATAACCTCAGATATGCGGATGACACCACCCTTATGGCAAAAAGTGGAGAGGAACTAAAAAGCCTCCTGATGAAAGTGAAAGAGGAGAGTGAAAAAGGTGGCTTAAAGCTCAACATTCAGAAAACAAAGATCATGGCATCTGGTCCCATCACTTCATGGCAAATAGATGGGGAAACAGTGGAAACAGTGGCTGACTTTATTTTTCTGGGGCTCCAAAATCACTGCAGATGGTGATTGCAGCCATGAAATTAAAAGACGCTTG